>CAJQUW010011652.1:0-163981 GCA_907163375.1 Prostheceraeus crozeri | reverse complement strand
GGGTAAATGGGTGCAAGAGTCCGCATAGAGGTAAGAGTCCGCACCGTCTGATTTCTCAAAAAAGGGAAACATTCCATGCTTGCTGTTTGGTTGTCCAATCAGATCATCATCCAATCGTAAAAGATTGTTTACCGTTTCACACGCTATCCGTTACCAGTCGTGTCACGTGCATCGCTAAGGTAAGTATCTAACGTTTATCTTGTTCGATAAAATGTGCAACTTTCACAAATGATGTGCCCTACTGTGTAATTTAAAGCTTGTAGAAAAATTAACATTGCAGCATCAGTATTCATATCTTTATTAATTGTGCTGAATCAGCTGGCTCCTGTGTTTTCTTGGTATTCATTTGAACATTCATATCAAAGATAGGCATAACAGCAGGGGCAAAAGTCCGCGCTGATTTTGGGGCAGCAATCCGCACTGCGTACTCCTGCCCCTAGAAATGATATTGTTGAATTATCAGGTCATAATGATATAGTATCATGATAGTGCATTATCTAATACTCTCAGATATAATTATATTTTGAAATCAGTCTATATTACGGTATGCCTACAAACTCTAGATTGCATGTAGATTATAGTAAATTCATCAATTCTACATGTAGAGCTCCTTTTCTAATGAAGAATAGACAAAATAGATTTTATTTATAAGGCATAGCCGACATAAGTAACTGAAATGATGCTTATGGTAGATACTTCTTCATGCAATTTCAGATAAAATCATCCACATTCTTGGTGATTCCAGTGTAAAATGCGTACCTACAATCGGAAGACTCAAAGAAAGAATCTAAGTGAAGAACAGCGCATTGAAATATGCAACAGAATTCAAAATAGAGAATCTCGCCGGTCATTGGCAACACAATTCCAAGTATCCGAAAAAACATCAGAAATTATTTGAAACGAGTAAGCCCTATCGATAACTATTCTCTCCCAGTTATGTCTTAAATTTCATTATTTATTTCAGGATCAAGCGCCAATCTCGCTAGAAAGATTCCAGTCAGTGTTTACACCAGATGTAGAGCAAAAACTTTACGAATATTGTTTAAAAATGGACCAATTGTTTCATGGTTTGACTCTAAAGAACCTTCGTTCACTGGCTTATGATATGGCTGAAATTTGCGATATTGATAACCCTTTCGATAAGGATACCAGAATGGCAGGTATCGACTGGGTGAAAGGTTTTTTTGAATAGAAATACCGGACTGTCAGTAACAACACCTGAACATATAAGCTTGTCCCGTGCGTCCTCGTTTGCTAAACAGAGCTGTGAAATATTTTTCCGTCTTCTGAAAGAGTTATGCGATCGATATCACTTCAGCTCTGATCAGATATTCAATATGGATGAAAGTGGAGTCTCGTACCCAATAAGCTCCCAAAAGTTCTAACCAAAAAGGGGAAGCGATCCGTCAGGAAAGTAGTTTCTGGGGAACGAGGCATAACTACCACTATAGTCTGCACAATGAGCGCATCTGGTCAGTATATTCCACCGGTAGTGATTTTTCGACGCAAACGTCTTAAACCGGAACTGATCGACAATGCGCCTGCTGGTGCTTTAGGATTATGTACCGACTCAGGATATATGAACTCAACAATTTTCCCTGAGTATCTTAAGCATTTTCAGCGTCATGTTAGGCCATCGACAGATTTCACATCTGTCTTTGGAAGGCATTAAATTTTGTGAAAAAAATAATATTCACTTGTTGACTATTCCACCGCATTCGAGTCATAGGACCCAACCACTGGACCGCTGTTTCTTTGGTCCCTTCAAGAAATTTTACAGTATGGCATGTGATAATTGGATTGCCAGTCATCCAGGGAGAGCGATCACGCAATATCAGGTCAGCACTTTTATCTCTGTTGCATACGGTAAAGCTGCCACTGTAGAAGTAGCTAGAAAAGCTTTTGAATGTACAGAATTTTTCCCCTTTAATTCTGAAATCTTTGACGATTCTGAATTTTTGCCGTCATCGGTAGCTGAGACGGTTGAAGAGGAGGAAGTAGATCGAAATGAAAATTGCATCGCTGTGAGCGATGCAGATGAAAAAGAGATTTCCAATAAACCATCTACGGAATATTCTCAAGGACCATCCACATCTCAGTCGTCTAACATGGTTTCTCCGGAGTATGTCCGTCCATGCCCCAAAAGCAAAAATAGTCTTTCGAATAATAGGCCGAAACTGAAGCGGAAACAAGCTACCATATTAACGTCGAATGAAAACTGTCCTCCGAAAAATCCAATTCTAAAAAATGTAGACGCACTAAAAATAATGACAAGTCTAAGTTTTCCAAGCAATCTTCAGCTGATAACATTTGATGTGTTTGTAAGTCAAACTATCATCAGTCGACATGTGATTGGTTTCAATACACCAGATGTTATTGTTGGACGTGTGAAACGTGCTTCGGCAGCAGTATGTGCTTTCTATGCTCTTGAACTGTTTTGAAATTATATTGTGTACATCCTGTGTTTGCGAATACATAGCAAATGTTAGTAATGGGCAAAAGACCGTTCCAGGCCACCATAAAATTCAAAAAAATAGTATCTTTAAAAACGACATAAATTCATGAATTTGAACCCTTTTTCAGGTTATTAAGACTTAAATACATGAATTTAGTCCATTCAAAAAGTACCATTTTTTCAAAAAATGACATTTTTAAAAACGACATAAATTCATGAATTTGAACCCTTTTTCAGGTTATGAAGACCTAAATTCATAAATCGGCTAAAGCCAGAGGAGCTTCGCTCCGATTTGGGCGTTTTTAAAAATACCCAATTTTCAAATTTTTCAAAATCTCAAATTTGAGAATTACAATTTTCACCCCCCTTAAATCATGACCGTTCCAGGACACCGAAAAAATCATAAAAGTTAAGACTCTCAAAATTTGAGAATTACAATTTTCATTGCTTAAATCATGACCGTTCAAGGACACCGAAAAAATCATAAAAGTTAAGAATCTCAAAATTTGAGAATTACAATTTTCATTGCTTAAATCATGACCGTTCCAGGTCATGTAAAACCGGACACCAAAAATCATAAAAGTTGAGAATTTCAAATTCATGAATTTTATCCATCTTTCAGGTTTTTAAAATATATCATGTGTCTAAAAATATTTGAAGGAATTGACATATTCTTAACAATAAGTTTAGGTACTTTTACAATTGTCATTCAAGGGTAGAGAACATCTGCTTCCCGCATTTATGAATAAAATGCATTTCAGTGTAAGGAGCTGTGTCCTCCAACTCAAACATTTGAAAGGAAACAATGTATGAAAGAACAAACAGCTGCTACACCCACTTATTCATTTGTAAAGACGTGGCATATAATTGCAGCATGTAGGAAGTAAGACTTCATTTACAATTCCATTAATCATAACTAGTGACTGTTTTCTTTCCTTATTGCAAAATGCCAAAACGTACTGCCGCAGAAGCTTTTTCGTTTTACATGGCGATTTTACTAAACTTAATTAAAGAAGAGCACAAGGAAACTGCGAATAAATACTTTGAAGAGTGGAAGTTAGAAATTCAATCGAGAAAGAAGAACAAATTGGACTCTCAAAAACAAGTGGAGGATATTACAGTAAAAATAGAACAGTATCTTAACACTACTACAATTCCTCAGTTCAATGTTACAAAAGAACATTTCATTACCATCGAAGATAGTGCTACTATGATTTCAAAACTGATTGCAAGTGATAAAGTGCACCATGGGTCGTTGCTGAGAAGTGCTGCTTATCAAGGTTATGGATTTAAAAGAATTCTGGAATTGAGTGACAATAAAAAAAACAGATTTGTGGCAAACTTGGAACTATTTAGAATTTCCTATAACGTAAGTTATTGTTATTTCTTGATGAACTTATCAGATCTAATTCTACCACACGTATTATTTTTAAATTCATCAATGCCCATTAGTTTTGTTAGAAAACATTTTAAAGAAATCAAAATTTATATAGAAAAATTGAATCAACCGACAACTATAGAAGAAATGAGGTTTGGTTCCCAAGATGAATGAACATTAACTGTGTTGTTTCACTTTTTAAGATATGTGGAATGTACATGCATATTTGATGTATACATATTTATGAAGACTTATTTATAAGTAGTAACACATTTTGGATTATTTTGAAATGTAATTAAATTTCCTTTTGTTCTCCAGTCTCATGGTAGAAGACTGCTATTGTATAGATCTATATTTCAGTATGTAACATAATCTTTGATATTTAAGAATGATTCATGGAACTTAGTAGTATTGCATTTTGGATTATTTTGAAATGTAATTAAATTTCCTTTTGTTCTCCAGTCTCATGGTAGAAGACTGCTATTGTATAGATCTATATTTCAGTATGTAACATAATCTTTGATATTTAAGAATGATTCATGGAACTTAGTAGTATTGCATTTTGGATTATTTTGAAATGTAATTAAATTTCCTTTTGTTCTCCAGTCTAATGGTAGTAGACTGACATTGTACAATTGTATGATAAGATTGATTGTTGTATTATTATATTTGATATTTAAGAATGATTCATGGAACTTAGTAGTAACACATTTTGGATTATTTTGAAATGTAATTCTATTTTCTTTTGTTCTCCAGTCTAATGGTAGTAGACTGACATTGTACAATTGTATGATAAGATTGATTGTTGTATTATTATATTTGATGCAAAATACACTGCCGTTGTTTTCATTTTCCTGTACAAGAAGTAGACATTATTACTGTTATTGGAATTTATTTCATTTAAAATGAATGATGAAAATCCGACAGTTATACTGAGTAATATAGGTGATATATTACCTCAGGTTAATAACATGACTGAGTTCTTAGAAATATACGACAAACAAACAACTACGTATTTCGATTTAAATAGCATTTCAGAAGATTGTTTTCAAAATATTTATTCAAAATATTTCTTTAAAAAATGGAAGAAACAAAAATGGAAGAAACCGCAAGAATATATCCTTCGTTATCATATGAACGTAGTTCTACTTTAATGGACATTGAAAAAATGAACATTGAAAAACACAAAGATAGAGTACGCTATATGAAAGATAAGGAATCTCAATTATTATTAAGATTAGAGCATTATAAAAAATTAAGAAAGAGATGGACTAAAGTTAAGAATGTAACACAAGGAATTGGCATATTCTTAACAATAAGTTTAGGTGCTTTAACAATTGTTATATCTTCAGGTGTTTTAGTAATTCCAGTAGTTGCTACAGCTTTAACAGGTACGGGTGTTTTTGCAACTTCACTTGTTACAATGTTAGATAAATCTTTAATAACTAAGAAACGAAAATCATTAAAAACTAAGCATTTACATATTAAAGAAGTCTATGATAAACTACATTACTACTTTCAAAGAGTATGTGATGATAATGTTATTACGTTAGATGAGATTGAAAAATTTGATCAAATAGCTAATGAAGTAAATCAAACCTTTCAATTACAGTCCGAAAAAGTTGATGATAAGAATAAACAGGATGGCAAAATTTCTAGTGATGGCAAAATTTCTAATGAAGAAAATGACAAAATTTTTTTAGAAGAGCTAAAAACTTTAAGCGAAAATTTAAGCAAAACTTTATTAAACAAAACTTTATTAAACAAAACTTAAAACAGGAAAACTTTAAACGAGAAAACTTTAAACGAAAAGATGTCAAACAACAAAGCAATAAAAAAATAATTTGTTCAGTAAAATGTTTTTGCTGTATTCCAATGTTACCACAAAATTCAAATATTATATTTTAAAAATGGATAAAATTAGAGCTGATAATTTTAAAAGAATAAAACAATTAGAAGAGTTAATAAAACAAAGAAATATTATGAAAGAAAATCATCTTCAACATAGAATGATAAAAGCTGGTATTCAATCTGATATGTTTGAAAAAATGCAGCAAACCGAGCAAGTAAAAACTGATTTTGAGAAAACTATGAAACCATTTAAAACTCTTGAAAAAGAAAGTACAAATAATGATAAACAAATTGATATAACAGATCCAGAGCACAAAACTGTATTAGATGACTATGGATTACTAGAATCAAACATTAATAAGAAATTACCAAAATCTATGCAATTTGAACATTCTATTTCATTTATAGATGGAAAAACAATACCTAGATTTTATCTCGGACAAAAAGAAATATTTCCACAACCTTTTCGAGGTATAATTTTTTCACCAGATAAATCTCCTTTTAATTTAGATAGAAATTTTGTTAATCTTTTAAGAGGAGCAGATTTAAATAATTATGCTGTAGAAGATCTCATAGAATATAAAGCTATGTTAGACAGAGTTGGTGCAGTAAAATCTCTTAGACGTTATAAACAATTAGAAAATTTATTATCAACGGGAGTTAAAGTAGGGAAAGGTTTATCTGAAAAACAGAAAACAGAAACAACCATATTTTTACCAGATGATCCACAAGAATTACTAAATAGATTAAATATTTTAATATCTGCAATAAAAGAAGGACATAATTCTAGTTTCAATGAAATTCATGCTATATTGAAAAGACTGTTAGAAAAGAAGATTCTAAATGAAGAGGATTATAAAAGTATAACCGGACATCTCTGATGTCCTCCAGGGCTTCGCCCGAACCGGACATCTCTGATGTCCTCCAGGGCTTCGCCCGTAGCTGAAATATGTTGTTTCTAATTTTTTTTAAAAAAATATTTATTTAATTTTTTTAGTTTAAAAATGTGTTCAGCAGATTTAGACAAAATTAATAATCATTTAGAAAATTTGATAGAGATTTTGGGTTCATCAAAATTTAGTACGACGTTGAAAATTATAACAACTACTTCATCACACACTTGTAATTTAGAACCCATTCTACATTTGGAACAAAATAAAAATTATCAAATTGCATTGACTAGTTTCTCTACATTTAACACTATTCAAAACGTTATCAAAGATGTGAATGATCAATTTAGATATTCTACTGATAAAGGCAAAACGTGGAAAATATTAACTTTTCTTCCTGGTTCTTACGAAGTTGAATCAATATCAAATGAAATTAAGAGACATTTAGGTATACCATTTAAAGATAAGAAACAATTACATTTTGCAGTTGAACCGGCAGTTAATAAATTTTCTCTTACTTTAGACGAAAATCATCAAGTTGATTTTAATCATGATAGATCATTGTCAAAGCTATTAGGATTTAATAAACAAACCTATAGTCAAGGTTATCATTTAGGTGAGAAGATTCCAAAAATAACTGAAATAAATTCAATTGTTGTACATTGTGACATTATTGAAGGAGGATATATAAATGGTAAATTGTCAAATTTAATATTCAGTTTTCCAGCTTTTACTGTACCCATTGGTTATAGATTAAATGTATTTCCACAAACATTAATATATTTCCCTATTACAAGAAAAACTATTAACAACATTAACATTAGAATCACTGATGAGAAAGGACAAGAAATAAATTTTGGAGGTGAAGAGATTATGATAGATCTTTTGGTTCGGGAGGTATAAACTCCCACGCGAAGCTAGAGAAGTTTAATTTTCTTCTTCTTTAGAAACAAAAAATAAAATAAAATAAAAATTAATTTTTTTATTAAAAAATGAGTGAAGTGCTACCATTAAATAAAAAAAAACTTAAATTTAATCATCATCCAAATTTATCTAATAAAGTTTTGTCAGTTATTTGTGGAAGATCAGGTTGCGGAAAAACGTATCTATTATTTAAAATTTTAACAACTCCAAATTTTTTGGATTATAACAATCTTATAATTTATACAACAACAGCAGAACAACCCGTCTATCAATTTTTAAAATATGGATTTGAAAATAATCTTAAAAAAACAGCAATTGCTTCATTATTCAAAGAATATGAAAAATCTGAAGATGAAGAAGAAATAAGTTCGTGGTGTGAAGAAGCAACAAAAAATAATCAGTTAGTTGAAACCAATAAAAATAAGCATATAAAGATACAACTAATAGATGATAGTGGTAATATGCAAGATCCTAGTAAACTAGATAAAACAATGAAACATTGTGTAATTTTTGATGATTGTGTTAATGATAGAAATCAGTCAGTTCAGAGAAATTATTTCACAAGAGGTAGACATAATAACTGTAGTGTTTTTTATTTAACACAAAGTATGTATTCATTAGACGGAAGTGTTATTAGAAAGAATGCAAATATATTTATACTATTTGAAATAAATGCAAGAAACTTAAGTGATTTGTTAAGAGATTTATGTGTAAGAAATAAAGATGAATTTAAACAATCGTGTAACAATGCTTGGTCAAAAGATTATGGCTTCATTACAATTAATATTGATAAAAAAATTCATGAAAGAGTTATAGAAAATATTTTCGCGGACTGATAAAAAATATACAAATATAGTGTTTTAATATTTTATTATTTTTTATTTTATATATATATCAAATTTGTCTATCTTAGAAATTAGAAAATTAAAAAGGTTCAGTAGTTATTCCATCAGGTAAAATTTTTCTTTTATCATCAAATGGATCTAATGCTAATTTATGTTCTTCTTTTAAATACATGTTATGTTTTTTTGAATTAAGTCTATAATTACATGCTGTTTTTATTTCATTATTAAATAATGCATTTTTATAATCTTGAAATGTTATTTGATTAGCCACTGATGCCTTTGAAATTCCTTTTAATGTTTTATGTGTTTTAATATTATTAGTTGTATCATAACAATAACATTTAGATTTTAAAAATATAGCTTCTGTTATGAAATCTTCATTTCCTTCTAATTCATCTTTTACTTTACATAAATCAGAAGGATGAATGATATCTTTTATTTTATTAATTTCTTCATCAAGTGTAGAATTATACGGTATTGTTAATTCTAAGAAAACAGAATCGGTATCTGTAAAGTGTAATTTATAGTTTTTGCCATAAGCAGGTGCTAAATAATCATATATAAATCTATACATAAATAGTTTAGCTAATTCTAATATAGTGAATCCAATAAAATTAAACTTATCATGTTTTACGCTAATTCGACGTAAGTGTACAGCACACAGTTCATCACTAAATCTAGTAGTTCTTTTATATGTAGGTTTCCTTGTTAAATTTTGAAACCTATCTTTATCATAAACTATTTCAATATTTTGTCTATTACGCACATTTTCTAAAGTCTTACCATAAAATGCATTATTCATTAATTTGAAGAAAACGTTTCCAAAATCATCTTTATTTCTTTTAGCTATTTTGCGTTTTTCAATATTGAACTCTATATAATTTTTTAACCACCTAGATTTTTGATAAAATAGTTTTCGATGTATTTTGGTGAGAATCATTCCATGTTCTAAATACCAATCTAGCATTCTTCCTTCAACAACATACTTTCCTTTATTACCTTGTGTTAACATAAGTTTTTTTGTTGGTCTGTATTTTTTCGGTATTATAGATTTTTGATAATCTGAAAAATCTTCTATATTAGGAATTTTGTTTTCGGGACAGAAAGGATAATATTTTGTTGCGTCTTTTATATAATCAGGGTATACTAAATCAACTTCATATACATAACCAAATTTATTTTCACCATCATATGTTCTTTGATAATCTAGATCGGGCGAAGCCCTAGAACCTTCGGTTCGATTATTACACCATGACATTTCACCTGTTGGTAATTCTTGTATCATGCAAGAAGAATATAAGCTATTAAAATCATAATATAACAAATAGTTTTCTCTCATGAATTCATCAATTGCTTTTTCACGTTCTACTCCTTCTTGTTTCGTTCGAAAAATTTCTAATATTTTTTCTTTTTCTTCTGGAGATAAAGGTTTCATTATTCCATATGTATGTGGATTTACTTTCTTATTATAACATTTAACATATCTATTACCTAAAACTGATGAAACTCCACCTCTAATTCCAGATTCAAAAAATAATAATTTATCATATGTATTTTCTTTATAATGTTTAAGTTTAACGGACTTTGTCCTAGAGCCATCGGCTTGAACACCAGTATGTTTTAATCCTGCTAACCATGTTAAACCTGGTGTAGAATAACAATAACATGGATCTATTCCGTAATATTCTAAACACATGTCACGAAAGTTTTCGAAAAGATCAGCTAGTATTAATACATCTATCTGAAGATATTTCATTGTATAATCATACATTGTTTTACAATTTAACTCTCTCCAATTCTTTTCAGCTTCTGCATAGTCTTCGTCTGATAATTGTGATTGTTTTAATGTTGATTTAAATTTATTTATTGGAGGAAGTTGTTCTTCTTCCATAATTTTATTCACAGAATTAAAATCAGTCTTCGACTGTGAACCACAGGTTTTATCTCCAGTTATATCAGTCTTCGACTGTGAGCCGCAGGCTATATACTCATACGGAAATATGCCTTTTAAAGGTTTTAAATTATATTTATTTAATATTTTACATTGTTCAGATTTCAAAGTTTTTCCCATAACATCTAATGAATAAGGAGTAAAAAATCTAAATGCATCTAAAATTCTAATACAACCTAATTGCATTGAAAAATATTCTTCTTCTGTTTTACATAGTACATTTATTTGTTGTTGTTGTAATTTTTCAGATGAAAATAAATCTTTCATTACTAGATGGAAATCATATTTAGAACCATTATAGAAATATAAAGGAACAAAGTTATATTTAAATTTATTAGCATTAAGATTACAAGAATTATGTGCTGCACCTCTATATAATCCATTTAGATGATCATGATCTTTTACTTTGTCGGCAGAGCCGTCGCTTCGCCTATCAAGATATCTACCTTTGCCATTTTTATAATTTTTTGTAAATTCTCTTCCACAGTAATAACATTTTGTTTCATTAATAAAATTTAATTTTTCTTTTTCTGTTAATGGCATCATCGGTATATTTGTTTCAAGCAATTGTGAAAAATAATTTTGTAATTCTTCTACTTTCTTTGTAAACATTTCTGAACTATCTTCACCATAGTATTGATAATATTCTGATTTAAATAATTCAGGATAATTTGAATGAATGTACATTCCCCAACATAATGGTTTTTGTTCAAATAAATATTTTTCTTTACTTTGTTCAGATGCACTTTTTTCATAATTAAAAACCGAAGGTTCTAATTGGCCCGTACCATTTTCAGAATTATCATTTTTAGAATCGGGTGAAGCCCTGGAACTTTCCGTTTGATTTTGTGTCATATTAACATTATATGCTTCAAAATCACAATAAATAGTAAAGGGTACTTTATTTTTAAAATACCATTTATTATATTCTAAATAATCATCTTTAGGAAAAGTATTTTGAACTGCTTCATTTTGTTGACAATTCTCCAAATGTCTATTCATTTCTTCTAAAGTTCTAAAACTTGTCATACATTGAAGACAAGGAAAATTTTTATTATCTGAAGTTTTTGTAAATATAGAAACATCTTTACACAATATAAAATGACCCTGATAATATAATATATTCGCTTGTGCTGGTTGTTTTGACTGTTCTAGTTTTTCAAATTCATCTTTATATATTTCATGTGTTTCATTAATTTCTTTTGTAATATTAAATGTATTTTGATAATAATTTTGATTTAATATTTGTAGCTGATAAATATATTCTTTATCATATTGTTCTTTATATTGTTGTAGACATTTTTTTAAACATTCATTTAATTCTTTATTTTCTTCATTATTTAATTCTTTATTATTTAATCGGAGCGAAGCTCCTCTGGCTTTAGCCGATTCTTTATTATTTTCTTCATTTAATTTTTGAATTGTTTCTATCTTATTTTGATATTTATGGCCATATTCTTGTACTAATATTTTTGTTTGTTGTTGATAATCTGTTTTACATTTTTGTAAACTTTTATTTAAATTTTCTAATTTTTGTTGATATTCTGAAGATAAAGATGAATATTTGTAATTATAATCATCAGTACGTCCTTTATAATTATTATGATTAATCATTATTGGTGATAGTGTTTTAACAAGTTCAAATTTTTCAGTACATATTATATTTCCTTGGTAAAAAATATTATGATGCATGTAATTTCCTCTATCATTATATACTATTTCTGATTGACATAAATTTTTATTATTCAAATAAAATTTTTTTGAATCTGAGTAAAGTGGAGTAATTTTACCAATAGAAACATAATTCACATTTAATTCAAAAACATTTACTTCTATTAAATTTTTATTCTTTTTATGAAACTTTTTTAACCTATTATAATCATATGGAAATTCATCTAAGCCATCAGAAAGATCAAATTCATTTATGTATTCTTCTTTATTATAATGACTTAGTCTTTCTTTGTGATATTTTGCAGGATGTAAATGTGCTATAATACTCCACAGAAAACAATAATCATCTTCATTTTTTATGTTGATTATTTGTGGTGAACTGAAACGCAAAGGAACATAACTACCACCAGTATTATTTTTATATTTATCAATTACTATTTTCTTAGATAGTATTTTAACAAATCTCCAACCAGATTCACGTAACTGGGCTTCAATTATACAATTTTCTAATTTAAGTATCATCGATTCAAATATGGGTTGTATATCATTTACATTATGAATTTCTTGTGAATTTGTAAAATGTCCTTGTATTATTTCTTCAGGAATTCCATCAGGTCCATTTTTTGTATAAAGTACTTCTACATTCATATAACATTTGAAAGATTTCTTAAATATATTATAAAAGTTTGTTAATACATTATTAAAAGTTTTATCGGTTTCATTATATTCAACGGGCGAAGCCCTGGAACCTTCGGTTCGAAAAGACTGATTAAATAAATATTTTATATCTGTTACGGGCGAAGCCCTAGAACCTTCTGTTTGTAAGGCTTCATCGGTTCGTTCAGCTTCATCAAATTCATCAGTATCGCTAAATAAATATCTTCCATCTGGTACGGGCGAAGCCCTGGAAGACATCTCCGATGTCACATGTATGGTCTCATCTTCACTATTAAAAACTTTTTTATATTCCGAATGTGAATAATCATCAAACATTTTTTTAACTTTTATATCAGTAGGCAATGTTTCTAGATAGTTTTTATAACTATTTAATTTTAATATATTTCCTTCATCAACTCGTTCTACATTTTGTAAATGCAATTTACTATTTAAATGAGATTGATAACTTCTTTTTGTTTGCAACTTTTTTTTACATAAGACACAATAAAACTTGGTATTTTCCATTTTTTTTATTTTTTTAGAGAAAAATTAAGAAAAAAATTTGTGTTTTAATTTTAGATATAAACATTCTAATATCAAGGACTTGAGTGTTATTTTATATTATTATATATTTCACGTTCTTTAGTTATTTTTTTCTTTATCACATTAAGTTTTATCATATTAAGTTTTATCATATTAAGTTTTATCTTATTAAGTTTCATCATATAATGTTTTATCAAAAGATAATTTAAATTTTTTTTCACTAACTATTGATTCATCATCATCATCATAAATTGTTTCTTCATCATCATCATAAATTGTTTCTTCATCATCATAAATTACACTTTTTGGTATAGGATGCCCTTCCATGATAGGATACCATTCTCTTATTGGAATATCTAATTCTAAATTACATCTTTTATCTGTTAATAATATAATAGAGAAAAATATTGGTCTTTGATCTCTTTTGGAAAATTTAATAACACCACCATAATCTGAATCACTTTTAGTTTTTGTTAAAGATGATAAAATTTTAAATTGATTAGATGTAAATCCTAATTTAAATTTTGTAGACCCGACACATAGTTGTCTAACAGTATCTTCAACTATACCATCATTATTATTTTCAATTGTAAGAAAATGAAATTTAGATAAATTTTTATAATTACTAATATTTTTATAATCTTTTTTACCATTTACACCTTTTTCAGATGTTACAGTATCATCATTATTATCATAAGATTCTTTAAGATCGGGCAAAGCCCTAGAATCTTCGGTTCGTTTATTATGATTATGATTATGGTCATTGTTAATAGTATAAGGTGTTGACCACATATAAATTTTCTCTTGTTGAGCTAAACCATTTATATAAGATTTTAATAAATTAATATTTAAGTTGGAATATAATCCTATGTACGTATCATCATCATATCTTTGCGGCATTTCTAATGTTTCTTGTTTATAAATTGTGTCTCTATAATAAACTTGACATAATAATTCTTGATTATGTTTTTTACTCTCTATGTGAATGTTATATTGATTTTGTTCATCAACAAATAATCTTATTTTTTCTTTGGAAAAAGATTTTAATTTTTTAACTAATTCTTTAATATTGATGTAATTAATAATTTTATTTTCTATCCAATCAGTATTACTAATCGGCAAAACTGCTCTGATAAACCCATATACATTATTATGACCTATTATAACCATATTTTCTTTATTTAATTCAACATAAGCTACATCATTATATTTACTTACAATCTCCATAAATTTAATAAATGGATCCCCCGGAAATAAACAATAATTAGTTTCTATAGAAGGTAAACCTTTAGTCTGTTCTCTAAATATTTCGGCTTGTAATTGAAATAAAATATTAACATCTATACATGGATTATTATTATTATTATTATCAAAACATTTATTTTCAAATCCCATTGATCTCGTCGAATAAGAAGAACAGGATGATGCGGGCGAATATAATTTTTTTAAATTTGGATTTTCCATTTTTTTATTTTTATTAGGAAAAATTTTATTTTTATTAGAAAAAATTTTATTTTTTTATTGTTAAAAAATGATGTTACCAAATGTTGGTGGAGGTGCATATATCCCGAATAATCGTGAATTAGAAATAGAGATAGAAAATTATATTATGAAAACTGGAGACGTTTTATCTGGTCCATTGCATCTTTCTATTCTTCCGCAACAAAATACAGAGTTAACAAATAAACAATATGTTGATACACAAATCAATGATTTAAAAGAAAAATATATAAACGATGTTTTGGTTCCACTGATGAATGAATTAAAGTTGCTAAAACTTAATGACAAATCATTAAACGAAAAATTATTAAAACTTGATAAAAAGGATAGAGAGCTAGAAGCAGATATAGCAAAACTTTTTAAAAAGATTTCTGAACAATCAAAAATTTTAATATTACTTTCTTTAAATTTAAAATCTGCTGTAATTAAAAATAAACATCAGATAAAAATGTTAAAAGAACAATTAGAAGATGAAATAGAAAATCTACCTGAAAGAATTAAAAAAAATTTAAAGCAGTTACAAACTACATTCCAAAAAAGTGTTGATGAATTGAGTTCTAAAATTACTCAACAAATGAAAAAGATGAATAGAATAATAAATGAAGTAAACTCACTTAATCAAAGAGTTGATAAAATGAAAACTCTTAAAATCAATTTAGAAAATGAATTAAAGAAAAATTTACAAGAAAACTCTAAAGAAAATAAAGAACAGTTAGATTCTGTTAAAAGACAATTAGATGTTCTTAAAATTAAGTTAAATGCTCTTAAAACAGCATTGAAGATTAATCAGCAGAAAATGCAAGTTAATAGAAAAGAAATTAAAGTACATCACACGCTGCTTGACGCAATAGATAAAGTGCAACAGTCAATTAATAAAGTTATCTCGAAGTTGTTGTCCATTCACAAACGTAAATCTTGATCGGAGCGAAGCTCCTCAGGTTACTAACCAATCGGAGCGAAGCTCCTCGAGGCTTTAGCCGATCGGACCAAAGGTCCTGTGGTTACTAACCAATCGTAAATATTTTTTCTCAAAAGTCAAATTTAATCCTAAAAAATGCCTATAATTTATAAACACAATCTTAAACATTTTGCTTCAAATCAAAAAATTGCTCATGAACCACGTATGAATCCTGTTTATCATTATGATAATAGAGAAACAGTCGGAACACAAAAGTTCCTAGGCACCGCAGGAATCTTTTCTGGTATTGGAAGTATCGTTAACTTAATTAAAAATAATAAAGATTTGATTACATCTGCTGCAAAAGGAGCAGCTGCTATAGGTAGTACAGCTAGTGCAATATCAAATGCTGTCAAGTCTCAAAACGAATTAAAACAACTAGAAGCTATTCGTAAACTTAGGAATGATTCCGAAGAACTAAAAAAATTAAAAAAACTTTCAGATGAAACAAAGAACAAAATTGCTAACATTGCTGTTGGGGGTGAAACCTTGAGGAGCGGAGCTCCGTCTAATAGTAAACATAATGAAAAAACAATTGAAGAAATAAGAGGTAATGGCGTCAGCAGCAACCTTCGGTCTAACCGGCAAAGCTGTAGCGGAGCTGGTCTAGCAAAATTCTAAAAATTATATTTTAGTAAAATTTTTTAGTAATTTTTTTAGTAAAATTTTTTTCTGTGTGTGAGAAAAACAAAAAGTCAAATTATTTTTTATAAAAATGTCTTCGCTTATCGAAAATAAATTTAGATTAGACGATCCTCCGTTCGTCAGTTATAATCAAAAAAAGAATGACTATATAAGAATTGCTATGAATCCCGGATCTTCCAGTAGAGTAAATACTGGAGGTGATTTAATTTTTGAAGTTGATAATCAGCAGAGCTATTTATATTTACCTGATTCATTTTTACACTGTGAATATTCTTTATATAGTGATGCTAATTTTACAACACCATTACCAGATACCGATAATATTACACTAGAGAATAATTTTTTCCCAAGTTTATTTACACAAATGCGTTTAGATGTTGCAACTCAAAATATAGAAACAATAAGTGATTCTCCAGGTGTAATTGATACAATGCTTAGATTTATAACAATTGGTGAAAATAATAAAAAGTATGAAATCGAAGGTTGGTTTCCTGATACTAATGATGGTATAATTGTTGATGATTTAACTCACGCTGGAACAGATGCAGCAGGAATTGCGAAAGATGTAGAAAATATTGCAAAACATTTAAATAAAACAAATAATGATGCATATAAAGAAAGACGTGAATTTAACAAGAAAAGTAAACAGACAGTTAATTGGTCATTGTCTCCATTATTCGGATATTTAGATTATGATAAAATATCATATCAATTAAAATTTAAATTAATAATTCATCGTACAGCAAATAATGAATTAATCTTTTTTGGTAAGACTGGAAAAAAAGCATATTTAAAAATTGATAGACTTGAATGGTGGATTAAGCATATTACTCCTAGTTTAGAAATTGAATCAGCTATTGCAAAAAGATTAAATACTAACAAACCAATTCCAGTTAATTTTCTAAAGAGAACTGCTAGTTCAGTAACTTTTTCCGAACAAAGATTTAACTGGCATTTTACTAGAACTGCGAATACTCCAAGATATTTATTACTAACATTTCAAAGAAATAATTCTCCAAGTTTTGATAAGAACAATAATCTTTTTCATATTAATACAATTCGAAGTTTACAAGTTTCATTAAATCAAACTCGATATCCAATTGATCCATTAAGATTCGATGATACCAATAATCAATTTATGGAAGGATATGATTCTTATAGAAATCTTTGTATAGAATTTGGAGTTGAACCACAATTAACTCCTGGAGATTGGAGACATTTATATCCAATTTTCTGTTTCGATTTAAGTGCACAATCTGAAGATATTATTAAAAATGGTTGTGATGTAACAATTAATATTGAAAAGAAAGATTCCACAACTTCATTGATGGCTTATGGTTTATTGCTAGAAGATGCAAAATATTCTATTGAAATTCTTAATGGAAAGATGGTTAGGATAGGTTAATTAAAATTTTTTTCATAACTAGAATAGATTAAAATTTTTGTTAACTTAAAAATTCTTAACTTAAAATTCTTTATTAAAAATGTCGCAAGCGAAAAGTAATATTAATAATAAAACTGTTGAATTAAAATTACGTAATATTGTTGACAAAAATACCCCTAAAACTATTACGATTAACAAAAAAAAGTATTACATAAGTAAACCAATGATAGAGAATATTCAATTACAAGAAGAAAAGAATGGCGGGATTCTCCCATTAATTCCCCTAATAATAGGTGGCATAGCAGCTGCAGGAAGTGTTGCAGAAGCGACAGCTGGTATTGTACAAGCAGTAAATAAAAATAAATCAGAGAAGGCAGCATTAGAAGAACAAAAACGTCATAACAGAGAGCTAGAGAAAGTTGCTAAGGGAGAAGGAGTAGTAGATAATTTTATTAGTAAATTAAAATTAGTTGATGAAGGAAAACGAGTTCTTAAAAATATTCTCCACAATGTTGATGATTTAATTGAAATTAAAGAAACTAAAGATGGTTCTGGAATATATCTAAGTCCTAGTATGATTCGGTAATAACCTCAGGACCTTTGGTCCGATCGGCTAAATCCTCTGAACAAAGTTCTATCGGCTAAAGCCTCAGGACCTTTGGTCCGATCGGCTAAAGCCTCTGAACAAAGTTCCATTAGGTACAACATTTATTTTATCTTTTAAATTTTTTTTATCTTTTAAATTTTTTTTATCTTTTAAAATGAATTCTACAAATTCCGAAAATTTAATTAAATTAAAAATTTCTAATTTAGATTTATTGAATTATCTATTAAACAAAAATGAAAACTCAAATTGTCAGCATATTGGAGGTGACAAGAACAAAGTTCCATACCACTTCGGTGGTGATATACAAAAAACATTAGAAAACTTTCCTGGATTTATTTGGAGTAAATATTCGAAAGAAAAACATCTTCCTGGTCATTCATATACTGGGCCAGGAACTCGATTAGATATAAGACTAGATGAGAATAATAATCCGAAACCAGGTGAAGAACCAATAAATAGAGTAGATGCCGCCGCTTACAGGCATGATTTAGCTTATCGAAATCATGATCTAAGTTCTCGTCATGCAGCTGATAAGAAGATGATTCAAGAATTAGATAGTATTCAGAATCCTACATTTAGAGAAAAAATTGAAAGAATGTTTGTTAAGAAAGCTTTACAAGCTAAAATATTATTCGGTCAGCGTTTAAATGAAAATCATAATTCAGACGTTTATGCATCTGAAATTCATAAAGAATATAGAAAGCCTCAATATTTATTAAAAGTAAAAGTATTTAATAAAGATGATATTTGGAGTGCTGATCTTATTCATATGCCGAATGAGAGGGACTACAAATACGCATTGACCGTTATAGATTTATATACACGATACGCTTGGGTAAAGCCTTTAAAAAATAAAAGTGGTCTATCAGTTAAATATGCGTTTGAAGGAATCTTTAAAGAAAGTAATAGAAAGCCAAGGAAATTGTTTGTTGATAAAGGATCGGAATTTTATAACCGAAACGTTCAGCCACTATTTGAAACTGTTTATTCAACTGAAAATGCAGGGAAGGCCGTAGTGATAGAAAGATTCAATCGGACGTTGAAAAATATAATTTTCAAAAAATTTACTCAGCAAGGAAATCAGAAATGGTTGAAGATATTACCAGGAGTTGTAGAAGAGTACAATAATAAAGTTCATTCTGGTATTGAAGAAACCCCAAAGAATGCTTCTGACGACCCTGATTTGATACGAAAGAAAATATTCGAGAATAATAATTTGAATGAGAGTAATCCGAATTTGCAGAAACTTAAGCCGAAATTTAAAATTGGAGATAGAGTTAGAATATTTAAATATAAGAATAAATTTGAAAAAGGCTTTGTTGGTTATTGGACTAAAGAAATATTTGAAATTTCTAAAATAAATCAAAGTTATCCGATTACTTACGAAATCAAAGATTTAGATGATGAAGATATCAGAGGCCGTTTTTATCAAAATGAATTACAACGAACTGATTTTTAATTATCATTATTATTATTATTGGAACTAACGTTTCGGGAATGAAATTCCCTTGTTAGGCGTAGCCATAGAACCTACGGTTCGTTCAATTCTAACATTATATCTAGAAATGGTACTCCTTTTTGTAATTTGTACAAAACGTATAAACATAATTGTCCACAATAGGTAGTGCCTGGTGTTTGAATTTGAAACGTATTGTATGTTCCCGTTCCAAGTAATTCTGTTACTTCATTTGTAGGGGGCAAACCGTATGAATCGAACCAATAGTTCTCAGCCTCCGGGCGATCAAAATAATAGTTCTGCTGATGATTTTTAACGCCTGCTGAGCAATGTACGCCTTTTTGGTCTGAAGTGTGAAGATTGGTTACGAAATTTACAGTTATTGATGGAACTTTGTTCCGGGAACTGAAGGTTCCTGTTGGCTTATTTTTTAGGAATTGTAATTCGTCTCTCATTAGAACATGAAAATTCTTTATTCCTAATTCATTTGCGATTTTCTTTAGGTCGAAATTTGTCGTAGTTTGCGTTCCATATAATTTTAAAAACTCATTTATGTTGTTCATTTTATAATAAAAAAATTTCTTAAGGGACCCCTAGAAGTCAGAAGGGACCCCTAGAAGTTAGAAGGGAGGGGGTAGTAGAACTACGTTCATATGATATTGAAGGATATATTCTTGCGGCTTCTTCCACTTTTGTTTCTTCCACTTTTAAGGAAATATTATTAGTCACATGATATATTTTAAAAACCTGAAAGATGGATAAAATTCATGAATTTGAAATTCTCAACTTTTATGATTTTTGGTGTCCTTGAACGGTCATGATTTAAGCAATGAAAATCGAACCGAAGGTTCTAGGGCTTCGCCCGATTGTAATTCTCAAATTTGAGATTTTGAAAAATTTGAAAATTGGGTATTTTTAAAAACGCCCAAATCGGAGCGAAGCTCCTCTGGCTTTAGCCGATTTATGAATTTAGGTCTTCATAACCTGAAAAAGGGTTCAAATTCATGAATTTATGTCGTTTTTAAAAATGTCATTTTTTGAAAAAATGGTACTTTTTGAATGGACTAAATTCATGTATTTAAGTCTTAATAACCTGAAAAAGGGTTCAAATTCATGAATTTATGTCGTTTTTAAAGATACTATTTTTTTGAATTTTATGGTGGCCTGGAACGGTCTTTTGCCCATTACTAATGTTGAAATTACCTAGATACTTTTACTATAGGCGATAGACGATGATGCATGAATAAAAATGAAATTTTATTATTATTAGGATGTGAAGAACATCTTTGATTATTTGATACTCATGATTAATGAAATGAATTGATTATATGTACAAATTTTGCTAAATTATGGATAAGCTTATCAATAATGAAAGTTCCTAATTTCAAAATTACCAGGAAAACGTACACAAGTTATATGAATGCATGCGTACTTTTACCCCTAGATATTCGTACACTTGCCCCATAAGAGTACACTTACCCCATTGGGGGTAAGAGTCCGAAAATGACACACGTAAATAAATGATGTCGTATTCCTCAATTATGGGTAAAGCTCATTTCTTTAACAGCACATATTAATCTTTGGACACTGCTCTGATACAATGTTCAATTAAAGTATTAATGAAAGAGGTTTCATGGGGAAAATATTCATCCACGCGTTAAGTGCGGACTCTTGCACCCACCTACCCTACTTCAAAAGGGAACTTTTTATCTATGTCAAGGGAAAGGATATCAGCGTCAGGTCAGTTAGCATTCATCCAATGAAAAAATTGGAATTTGAGCTTGATTATTTTAAGGGCCTTCAATTTTTGGTCAAATCTAATCGAATAAAAGGCAATAGATGCATTATAGTATGGTGAATAGGAATACGGTTTCTATTCTATGCTATGTTGAAACCGGCAAGCGTTTGATGCTCATGAATTATTTTTTGATATTTGGGAATGTTTGGTGAAGAATATTTTTCTGAAATTCTTTCACTATAACCTGCAATTATGATTTATTTTCCTTATATGCTTTATACTAATTCGATGCATCAGTTTTCTCCATTAAACAACCCATTAAACACGTTGGCATATATATAGATAATAGAAGATCGAAAATGGAAATTAATGACAGCATGTAATCACACCCAGATGTTAAAAAGAAAAACTAAGCTAGACTTTTTGTTTTGTAACATCTGTCTGTGATTACATGCTGGTATATATGCTGGCTTCCTTCCACAGCCTGATATTCAAATTCAACGATCATGGTCTAGATGAACAAGTGTGATTATTAACTCAAAAAGGAAAAAGTTGTATGGGAGAAATCGGACGTCAGAATTTGTCAGTGGCAATGCACAACGATGGGCCTATATGCCATTGGATCGCACTCATGCCTAAGTAGGTGCAGCGCCTAATTGGCTCAATGTCAAGGTCTTTCACCAAAGAAATGCTAGAAATAAAGTGTGAAGTGTGGGATTGTGCGCCAAGTGCTTCACAGCGCACCACATTTGGAGACTTAACGACATGAACCGCTGTGCATGCATTCAAAGACGAGATATGCAATTTTTGCATAGCAATATTGGCCTACTAAAGAGAAAATCACTGATAGAAATGCATTTCTATTTGCGTGAGAGTTTTTGAAACTGTTATGCACTGCTGCCAGACCAGCTTTTATGCTATTTAACAATGCCACAAATTATGTTTTGAATAAAACTGTAAATCAGAATTATACTATTCTCATTTGATTTTGATTTTGATTTACATGTAGCCCACATGTAACTGAATAATCCATCAAAGTAGTCGATGATATGAATAATGGATGTTCTAAATCAGATTTGAAATGCACAAAGAAGATGCACGTGCAAGACAAATTGTTGTTATCGCAGTTAAATGAAGTTTAGTAAATAAAGCCTTTTGCGAACGCACCCAAAATTCACTACTTTTTAGGAAGGGCAGGACGTGACGGCATATCTATATATGCCATCTTCGAATTTGATCCGAAATGACTCTCATCCATTCTATATGTGAAAATATTCATGTTTCGTGATGTTTCAGTCTACATTTATTGATATAATTCGAAATATGCAAGGAGATCTCACCCGTGTTTAATGGGTTGAAATTCCTGAAAAATTGGTAACTCGAGTATACCCACTGTCCTAAAAAGGACGCATTGAAATCATTCAAAAATATTTGTAATAAAACATTGCATATATTCCAACTCAATGCATTCATCAGTAATTTAAATTGATACAAAGATAGCATTGTATGAATGTCCTATAAAGCAAATCGCAAGTGATCATGACGCTTACTTTTTTCTTTTATATGAAGCCATTTTTCAGCTTTGAAAATCAGAAGTATTCAAATGAAACTATTTTTTACAGGACAAGGACATGATGTGAGCAGACTGATGAAAATATTCGATTAGGGCATAAATCATTCAACTAAATCAAAATAAAATTTTGAAATAAGTGATAAACTGTCAAATGAGCGGTGCTAGGAACCGTCCTTAGGTATGTCGGTACTAATGGGTTAATCTGTCCTTTCTATCGCAAGCTTGATCTATTTGCATGCCGACGTAGTGGCCTTGAGGTAGAGTTTTCCCTTAGCGTTCGGGAGACAAGGATACAAGCCTGTGTGGTCAAACCTAGGACTTTTAAATTAGGAGTATCCACAACGCATTATTGCTTTTAATGTGTATTTTCGCTCTCGTCCTATATTTGTTATTAAGTGACGGATTTCTACAAATGACACGATTAAATATTTCTGAAAAAGATCACAGAATTCGTTCTCTATATGAAAAATGCAACTTACTGATCGTTTTCTGCCTGAAAATGCGTAAACACATTTTCCATCCACCTGAAACGTGCTTTCAAGAACTATTGACTGATTCTTGCGGATTCTATCATACAGAAAAGATACGTTTTGTCTGGACTCCATGCAGCCTGTGGAGATAAACAACGAAATGCGAATCATTTAATAACACAAGAATATCATGAACTAACGGAATCGCTTGTTTATTTGTCTAATTTCTTCGACAGGCTCGTTTTCAGGGCACCTTTCTGAACAGCATATTCGCGTTCGACGTTCATGGCTGAAACTTGATAACAATGTCCAAGTTGTCCATGGAGCCCAGTCTTTCACGAGGGAATATGACAGACATTTGGTGGCGTATGGAAATTTGCCAGATGCTTCAAAGTAGAAGGATTTCAAGCATACCTGAAATATAGGCGAATGTGGAGATATCAGCAAGCTCTGGTGTCACAAATTTACATGTCTAACCCTACTTCCATATCAAGACATGCAAGCAATCAAGACATCAAGACATCAAGACATCAAGACATTTCTAGTACTCCTTTGGAACTTTATGAATAATAGAGAACATTGCAAGATTGGAGCTGCCATAGATAATTTTGAGCTGATCACAAATGTCATTAGTTTCCAAATTTCACACGCGTTTTTCAGTCTTTCTATCTCCATGGATCCACAGAGCCCATGCTATCTCCCACCGTCAAAAATATGCACGGGCAGAAATATAGAAATATTTGAATACGGAGACTGTCGCCAAGAATATATTTCAAAGCGAAGAGTTATTTACCTGCTCTCTGATATTCGTGAATATTCTGTCTGACGCAGGAAACATTTCATATCGATTTTGATAGATGAAAGTTGAATTTGAATCTGTTTTTCCAAAAATTTGGAAGTCTTGAATTAAATCTTCCATGTCTGAAAATGGGGAAAATATCATCATTACAAGAGTTTGGTGACAGTCTTTTTTGTTGATAGTGATAATGTATGATTGATTCTTTAAGGCAGGAGTAATAAAGCCCTACTATCTCATATCCGAACATTCAGAGCTTCATTTTCAAATAGGATAATCAATTCAGTGCAACACTTACCGAGCGAATCGAATGATCGCAATGTTGAAATTATAAGCCCTTCCCCGATTTGTCGATGACAACGTCATATTTTTAATTCAATGTCTTCTGATGGACCCATAAAGTGGCGCAAGTGTTACACCAGAAGTCCCATGGGAACCGGATTTTGAAGCGTGTCTGGATGAGGGGTTCATCTCCCGCCCATCTGCTAAGCCTCTGATATTTTGCTCTGAGTATCATGAAGCCCGAGGCACAACGTATTACGTGTGTTTACTGCCTAATGGTAGTTTTCATTTGATTTAATGATAATAATTTTACTCTAGGTTTTACTCTTTCTCCATCGATCGCAGTCGTCCAAGAAATATCTTTCGATCACAGCTCTAATGTATAATTGATCACATAGTCTTACATTAGCCAAAACACAGAAGACTAACTTGTGTTCGACTTGAACTGTGCGATTTCTTCGGTCAGGGCATCGTCGAATAATAGAGAATAATGTATGTACAGAAGATATGAGATCATGAATTAAAATTCAAACCAAAATGCTAGCATAAATAACAACCTCTGTATTGGCAATATATAATCAGTATATATATTAAGTAAGTATAGGTGATAATCAGATGGTGTTTTGGGATGCCGGACGTCTTTTCAAAACTCTTGAGACATACAGGAGGCGAGAACACATTGATGACAACCTATCAAATTGAACAGTCCAGGTCAACTTTGAGTTCAGTGTAATCCCAAGAATTCTCAGTTGATGAACGTTATAGTTACCGATGGAGGCATAAGTAATAGCTATGGCATTTTTCTCTTAGCAATTAATTTGCATTTACTCGCTTTCAATTGAAGCCAGCTTATCATGCAATCGTGATGAAAAGATATATTTTCCAATATCTGTAATGGATTACTAAAAAGAGGGGAAGTTAATGCAGCATCATCCGCATAATTAGCAACCGAACAAGCAGAAGACTCGCACACAAATGAAACAATTGACATAGCAAACAAATAAGGACAGGCAACAGATCTTGCGGAACACCGGATGAAACCAAAATAGAATTGCTTTTTGAGCACCAACTCGTACAAATTGCAGTCTGGCAGTCAAACATGCTTGAGTCCATTTCAAAAAATTTATATCAGCAATTCCTCAACTTTTGAAGTATAATGTCGTGCGCAGTATAATGTTGCCTTGGAGATGTCGTGGGGCGTCACTTGAAACTCCTGACACTTAATATCAAGTGAAATTGATTCGTCATATATGAAAATTCAGTCAACTCTACTCAAGGAGCAAAGAAATACATAGGATTTTCGTAAATCACGCTTTTTGCGATCGATGAAGTAGCTCTCCATCGTATGGGACAGTTCTGGTTTACCAAGAAGGGAGACATGTGTTGCTTGAAGATGTCGAGGGGCGCACACTGAGTGAGATCAGAATAATTGGACAAAAAAGTTGAAAGCAGAATATAGTCAAGTTATCCGGCAATGTAGATCGATTGTTGCAATTCACTCAACAGAGTTGCTGACATACACTTCCAACATTGAAGCTGCAAAAATCACTGCATATGATCACCTCATAACCGCACATTATCACCGGGGGTATTTATTATGAATTCAATTTTCCGCATTCACGAACAGCCAATATCGGAAGACTGTAAAGAATGAAAAGCACAATATTCACATCTGGTGACAACAGCATTATCAAAAATTCAATTCCTGGTAGGAAATTTACAGTACATCAAGTTTGACACAAGATATGTTAACATGGATCCACAAGACTACCCCTCCTACGATTCGGTTTAGCCATGCGGAACGGAAGTACGCAAATCCATGAGCACAAAGTACATGGTCATCAATGCCATCATGTAGCCAACAATATTCTTCATAAGGAAAGTAGAACGCACTTCATCAATTTTAGGGAAAACTTTAGCGTTGGAGAGCCAGATAGAGGGCAGAATTGAACGGCAACAAGATATGAACTTTGATATCTTTGGTCTATCCTCTCTTGAGCAAGCAACTCTTTTTGAGACTGCTGTTGTAATGGAGTAAGGTTAGGATTTACAAAAAATTCATTCTTTTCAAGATGTCTCAAATATTTCACCTTCTTCAACATACTTTGCTTATGGATTCACAATCACCTCTTTTAGCAGACGCGACGATCCAAGTCTATTAGTTCTCCCAATACGAAGAGTGTGCTTAATGAAGATGTCGTTAATGTCACAATCAAAGATATTTAATTGTTTAAAAGGCCTAGATGAGAAATAGATGCCTAAATTTGAACCCATTTTAGTACGGTCCTTATCGTGGCAAAAAAAGCATTACGGCAATGGTGCGAAATTGCTGTTTTGTCGACTGTGCGATGTGCGATGCGACAAAAAGCCTTAGAAATGGCAGATGATACAAAGTATAATTCACTGATATTTTAAGGCAATTTTCAAGAATATTCATTCAGTAGTTTCTTTGAAAAAAATTGTTAAAGATGAGAGCGGTAATACAGCAATTTAATGCAGTACTATCAATTTGGAAGAAAAAATATTCAGATGAAGACTGATGGGGTCTTAATTAACACTCAACTCCCTCTGTAGAATTCATGACTATCAACAATTTCAGTGAGAATCCGAATATTTCACTGAGGAATTGACTATTAATGAGGCTCACCCATGTGAGCAATGCTCTTTGAGTTATTCACCAGGCTGAAACTACAATGGATCTATGTATTGAAAATAACTAACAGAGGGCATTTTTAGAGCCAACTGGAATCGATCATCACATGCCTGTCAATGTGCATTGTATAACATACGCAGTATATGTAGTTTGTTTTCTATTTGCTTAAGCCAATTTTATATCAAAATTTCTGATAGTTCATTTTTATTTTTTCTGTTGTATCATGTAGTTTCTTACCTCAATATTGCATATACACGTTAGATTATTGCCAAGCTTGGCAATCGCGTCTGGTTTTCATTTGTATTATTTCTATATAACATCTCTTAAGATCTAATAATCAACTGACATAAAATAATTGAATAAAGTCTATTTGAAAGAATTGCTACAACAGTATAACTCTTATTTACGACTGTGTTTTGCAAAACAATTGAAAAAGTAGAATGCTAGACTAGGCCCTGCTTGCTTTTTTTGCTATTTTGACGTTGTTTTAATGTTTTTAGACATATATAAAATGTCTTGATTTAATGTTAAAGTGCGTTTTAGTTCTGTAATTACTAGAAAGAGACAATGAAAACAAAAATTTTTGCTCGCTTACAAATATTTAGAAATTCATGCAATATCAGCTAATTCTCAGTGGTTTCGTTGCACATAAGGCAAAACACATCTATTTACTATCTAGCCCTTTATAATATTAAATATCTTTGGTCACAATTTTTCAACATTTCCATTACTTATTACAATCAGGCACTTTGCACCCATCGCTATCACCACTCATTTTCTCAGACATTCCAGAGACAATCAAATTATTCCTCTTTCGATCAAATTCATCAAATACAGCTGAGTTTTTCTCTGACAAGTCGATCATACATTTACGAGGATGGTCTATCTCCAACTGATAAATGTCCTGAATTCTAATAATGGCGGCTAGTGGATTCTCAAGATTATCAACTTTATTTGTCAGAGAATCAATTCTGTCAATCATTTTATCCAACCTCTAGGGCAATTGCTTTTCTAGCTCAGAGATTGATTGTTTAAAGCTTTCTGAAATCGATTCCTTCATAACTCTACCGTGTCTAGTACGTGGTCTCGCCAATTCTGGAAATACGAATGATATAATTCGATAAAGATATAATGGGAAGGGTTGAGCACAAGCCCTTTACTTAGTGACCAAATACTGATGCCGATTGACCACTCTCACAGCCGCTATATGCGCAATACAAAGCTGCAGATAAGTTAAGCAATCCACTAAGCCCAGGCGGTCGCGTTGACTAGGCAGTCTGGTAGGCCCACAGAGGTAAATTGCCTTTTCTGTCTGTTTGGGTATGGAGATGCTAATGATCAACTGATGGTCACGGCCAGAACTAATCTCGAGGAGCAAGAAGATCAATTTTTCTTTGAACGTAATGCACATTCAAGCCTAAATTCTGACAAACCGGAATGTTGACACCTCATTAAGCGCATACAGTCTGTAAATTTAGATCGTGAAGAGTCAAATGGTGCGAATAATATTTTCATTTGACGAATTTATCACGGAGGAAAATTGAGTCAAAGTTATGCTTCACTTGACAGGCCTGCCTGCAATCTGACTGTTGAGCTTCATTGGTTCCCTGAAACGAGCAGCTTCCGCAATGCGCACGCTTGGCCAAACACACAAGCCAAAGAGAGAAAGACAAATCTCTATGTCAATCTCCATTGTTTGCTACCATTGCATACAATGGCAGGGACATGTGATTATGTCCGCTATGAGTCTGTTACTATGACGTAGGTTTCGAATTTAAGACTTAAGCTGCAGCGGAACACCAGGGACTACAACTCACTATTCGTAGTTGGGAAGTGCACATAAGATCCAGAAGATGGGAAAACACCAGCAGACGACGTAGAGACAGGCGCAGCAATGACGAGATGGGGAATGCGCTCAACCCAAAGAGCACCTCAAAGAAGGAACGACGAAATCGGCTCTGTGTATCCAGAGATGTGATAAAAATGATCACACACGTGAGAGAGACAGAATGTTCGACAGACGCGTACGTGTACACACGCTTCGCATAATACATAGAATTTCAAAGCATAAAATAGCCTATTTTGACCGAATTTTGCCGCAAATATAACTAACCTCTTTGATTGCCATTTACGAGTCCAAAATGGTTGAATGTTCTAAGAAGTGACCTTGTGGTTGATAAGGATATTAACAAGGTTGATCTGTGCTGTGCAAGGAATACAACTAAAATATACGTATATGAAAAGTGGAAGATTTCCTTCAAAATCAGTGATTTCTATGTATTTGCAACACAGCATTATGCAATTCTAAAAACTCAAATGTGAATATATAGAGGGTTGACCTGCAGATTTCCAAACAATTCAAATGATTGTTAAAAGCCCAAAAACGACTGCATAAATGTGTGACTACTCATTACCATCAGTAATGGGCAAAAGACCGTTCCAGGACACCATAAAATTCAAAAAAATAGTATCTTTAAAAACGACATAAATTCATGAATTTGAACCCTTTTTCAGGTTTTTAAGACCTAAATACATGAATTTAGTCCATTCAAAAAGTACCATTTTTTCAAAAAATGGCATTTTTAAAAACGACATAAATTCATGAATTTGAACCCTTTTTCAGGTTTTTAAGACCTAAATACATGAATTTAGTCCATTCAAAAAGTACCATTTTTTCAAAAAATGGCATTTTTAAAAACGACATAAATTCATGAATTTGAACCCTTTTTCAGGCTATGAAGACCTAAATTCATAAATTTGGGGGTTTTTAAAAATACCCAATTTTTCAAATTTTTCAAAATCTCAAAATTTGAGAATTACAATTTTTTCATTGCTAAAATCATGACCGTACAAGGACATCGAAAATCATAAAAGTTAGTACTTTTAAAAATGACTAAATTCATGAGTTTAGACGTTTTTAAAATATGAGATAACTAAAATTATGTGTCTAATAATATTTGAAGGAAATGGCATATTCTTAACAATAACTCAATTGTAGAGAACATCTGCTTCTCGCATTTATGAATAAAAGGCATTTCAGTGTAAAGAGCTGTGACCTCCAACTCAAACATTTGAAAGGAAACAATGTATGAAAGAACAAACAGCTGCTACACCCACTTAGACATTTGTAAGACGTGGAATATATAACCAGCAAATCCTACTCCGGCGTCCCTTAAGAAATTTTTTTATTATAAAATGAGCAACATAAATCAGTCTTTAAAATTATATGGAACGCAAACAACTACAAATTTTGATCTAAAGAAAATCGCAAATCAATTAGGAATAAAGAATTTTCATGTTCTAATGAGAGTCGAATTACAATTGATCAAAAATAAGCCAACAATAACTATAAATTTCATAACAAATCTTCACACGTCAGACCAAAAAGGAGTACATTGGTCAGCGGGGCATAGAAATAAAAATGGAGTTAATTACTATTTTGACCGCCCGGAGGCTGAGAACTATTGGTTCGACTCATATGGATTGCCTCCAACAAACGAAGTCAAAAAAATACTTGGCAATGGAACTTATAATACATTTCAAATTCAAAAACCGGGAACTACTTATTGTGGTCAATTATGTCTTTATGTTTTATTGAAATTACAGGAAGGAGTACCATTTCTAGATATTATGTTAGAATTGAACGAACTGTAGGTTCTATGGCTACGCCTAATAAGGGAATTTCATTCCCGAAACGTTAGTTCCAATAATAATGATAATTAAAAATCGCTTCGTTGTAATTCGTTTTCATAAAATCGGCCTCTGATATCTTCATCATCTAAATCTTTGATTTCGTAAGTAATCGGATAAGTTTGATTTATTTTACAAACTTCAAATATCTCTTTCGTCCAGTAACCAACAAAGCCTTTTTCAAATTTATTCTTATATTTAAATATTCTAACTCTATCTCCAATTTTAAATTTCGGCTTACGTTTCTGTAAATTCGGATTACTCTCATTCAAATAATTATTTTCGTTCGAATAATTATTTTCGAATATTTTCTTTCGTATTAAATCAGGGTCGTCAGAAGCATTCTTTGGAGTTTCTTCAATACCTGAATGAATCTTATTGTTATACTCATCTACAATTCCTGGTAATATTTTTAACCATTTCTGATTTCCTTGCTGAGTAAATTTCTTGAAAATTTTATTTTTCAACTTCCGATTGAATCTTTTTATCACTACAGCCTTTCCTGCATTTTCAGTTGAATAAACAGTTTCAAATAGTGTCCTAACATTTCGATTGTAAAATTCCGATCCTTTGTCAACAAACAATTTTTTTGGCTTTCTATTACTTTCTTTAAAGATTTCTTCAAACGCATATTTAACTGACAGACCACTTTTATTTTTTAAAGGCTTTACCCAAGCGTATCGTGTATATAAATCTATAACGGTCAATGCGTATTTGTAGTCCCTTTCATTCGGCATATGAATAAGATCAGCACTCCAAATATCATCTTTATTAAATATTTTTACTTTCAATAAATATTTAGGCCTTCTGTATTCTTTATGAATTTCAGACGCATAGCGGCTTGGGTCATTCGTCATTTCGGACGCGTAGGTTCGAGCGTTGCTCTCAGACAGCTTTGCTGTCGTTTCATTTTAACCCTGCCCGAATAATATTTTAGCTTGTAAAGCTTTCTTAACAAACATTCTTTCAATTTTTTCTCTAAATGTAGGATTTTGAATACTATCTAATTCTTGAATCATCTTCTTATCAGCTGCATGTCGAGAACTTAGATCATGATTTCGATAAGCCAAATCATGCCTGTAAGCTGCGGCATCTACTCTATTTATTGGTTCTTCACCTGGTTTCGGATTATTATTCTCATCTGGTCTTATATCTAATCGAGTTCCTGGACCGGTATATGAATGACCAGGAAGATGTTTTTCTTTCGAATATTTACTCCAAAGAAAACCAGGAAAGTTTTCTAATGTTTTTTGTATGTCGTTACCTTCATAAATTTTACAATTTGAGTTTTTATTTTTGTTTAATAGATAATTTAATAACTCTAAATTAGCAATTTTTAATTTAATTAAATTTTCGAAATTTGTAGAATTCATTTTTAAAGATAAAAAAATTTTTAAAGATAAAATAAATGTTTTACCTTATGGACCAAAGGTCCTGAGGTTATTACCGAATCATACTAGGACTTAGATATATTCCAGAACCATCTTTAGTTTCTTTAATTTCAATTAAATCATCAACATTGTGGAGAATATTTTTAAGAACTCGTTTTCCTTCATCAACTAATTTTAATTTACTAATAAAATTATCTACTACTCCTTCTCCCTTAGCAACTTTCTCTAGCTCTCTGTTATGACGTTTTTGTTCTTCTAATGCTGCCTTCTCTGATTTATTTTTATTTACTGCTTGTACAATACCAGCTGTCGCTTCTGCAACACTTCCTGCAGCTGCTATGCCTCCTATTATTACTGGAATTAATGGGAGAATTCCACCATTCTTTTCTTCTTGTAATTGAATATTTTCTATCATTGGTTTACTTATGTAATACTTTTTTTTATTAATAGTAATAGTTTTAGGGGTATTTTTGTCAACAATATTACGTAATTTTAATTCAACAGTTTTATTATTATTACTTTTCGCTTGCGACATTTTTAATAAAAAAATTTTAAGTTATCAAAAATTTTAAGTTATCAAAAATTTTAACTTAAGAATTTTCTAATTTATTCTAGTTATGAAAAAATTTTAATCTATTCTAGTTATGAAAAATTCTTAAGTTACCAAAAATTTTAAGTTAAGAATTTTTAATCTATTCTAGTTATTAAAAAATAATTAATTAATCGACGAAGTCTTGGGCTTTAGCCTATCTTAGCCATCTTTCCATTAAGAATTTCAATAGAATATTTTACATCTTCTAGCAATAAACCATAAGCCATCAATGAAGTTGTGGAATCTTTTTTTCAATATTAATTGTTACATCACAACCAGTCTTGATAATATCTTCAGATTGTGCACTTAAATCGAAACAGAAAACAGGATATAAATGTCTCCAATCTCCAGGAGTTAATTGTGGTTCAACTCCAAATTCTATACAAAGATTTCGATAAGAATCATATCCTTCCATAAATTGATTATTGGTATCATCGAATCTTAATGGATCAATTGGATATCGGGTTTGATTTAATGAAACTTGTAAACTTCGAATTGTATTAATATGAAAAAGATTGTTGTTCTTATCAAAACTTGGAGAATTATTTCTTTGAAAAGTTAGTAATAAATATCTTGGAGTATTCGCAGTTCTAGTAAAATGCCAGTTAAATCTTTGTTCGGAAAAAGTTACTGAACTAGCAGTACGCTTTAGAAAATTTACTGGAATTGGTTTGTTAGTATTTAATCTTTTTGCAATAGCTGTTTCAATCTCTAAACTAGGAGTGATATGCTTAATCCACCACTCGAGTCTATCAATTTTTAAATATGCTTTTCTCCAGTCTTACCAAAAAATATTAATTCATTATTTGCTGTGCGATGAATTATTAATTTAAATTTTAATTGATATGATATTTTATCATAATCTAAATATCCGAATAATGGAGACAATGACCAATTAACTGTCTGTTTACTTTTCTTGTTAAATTCACGTCTTTCTTTATATGCACTATTGTTTGTTTTATTTAAATGTTTTGCAATATTTTCTACATCTTTCGCAATTCCTGCTGCATCTGTTCCAGCGCGAGTTAAATCATCAACAATTATACCATCATTCGTATCAGGAAACCAACCTTCGATTTCATACTTTTTATTATTTTCACCAATTGTTACAAATCTAAGCATTGTATCAATTACACCTGGAGAATCACTTATTGTTTATATATTTTGAGTTGCAACATCTAAACGCATTTGTGTAAATAATCTTGGAAAAAATTATTCTCTAGTGCAATATTATCGGTTTCTGGTAATGGTGTTGTAAAATTGGCATCACTATATAAAGAATATTCACAATGTAAAAACGAATCAGGTAAATATATATAACTCTGCTGATTATCAACTTCAAAAATTAATCACCTCCGGTATTTACTCGACTGGAAGATCCGGGATTCATAGCAATTCTTATATAGTCATTCTTTTTTTGATTGTAACTGACGAACGGAGGATCGTCTAATCTAAATTTATTTTCGATAAGCGAAGACATTTTTATAAAAAATAATTTGACTTTCTTGTTTTTCTCACAGACAGAAAAAATTTTTACTAAAATATAATTTTAGAATTTTACCAAAAAAATTACTAAAAAATTTTACTAAAAAAAATTTTACTAAAATATAATTTCAGAATTTTGCTAGACCATTGCCTCTTATTTCTTCAATTGAACGTTCTATGGCTACGCCTGTTTTCTTCCCCTTTTTACTATCAGACGGAGCTCCGCTCCTCAAGGTTACACCCCGTACAGCTATGTTAGCAATTTTGTTCTTTGTTTCCTCTGAAAGTTTTTTTTAATTTTTTAGTTCTTCAGAATCATTCTTAATTTTACGAATAGTTTTTAGTTGTTTTAATTCGTTTTGAGACTTAACAGCATTTGATATTGCACTAGCTGTACTACCTATAGCAGCTGCTCCTTTTGCAGCAGATGTAATCAAATCTTTATTATTTTTAATTAAGTTAACGATACTTCCAATACCAGAAAATATACCATCCCCTTCTTTTTGAACGGCACCTGCGGTGCCTAGGAACTTTTGTGTTCCGACTGTTTCTACACTGTCATAATGGTAAACAGATTTCATAGATGGTTCATGAGCAATTTTTTGATTTGAAGCAAAATGTTTAAGATTGCGTTTATAAATTATAGGCATTTTTTAGGATTAAATTTGACTTTTGGGAAAAAATATTTACGTTAATATTTGCGCTAAGATTTACGTTTATGATAAGGTAATAACCTCAGGACCTTTGGTCCGATCTGCTAAAGCCTCGAGGACCTTTGGTCCGATCAAGATTTACGTTTGTGAATGGACAACAACTTCGAGATAACTTTATTAATTGCCTGTTGCACTTTATCTATTGCGTCAAGCAGCGTGTGATGTACTTTAATTTCTTTTCTATTAACTTGCATTTTCTGCTGATTAATCTTCAATGCCGTTTTAAGAGCATTTAACTTAACTTTAAGAACATCTAATTGTCTTTTAACAGCATCTAACTGTTCTTTATTTTCTTTAGAGTTTTCTTGTAAATTTTTCTTTAATTCATTTTCTAAATTGATTTTAAGAGTTTTCATTTTATCAACTTTTTGATTAAGTGAGTTTACTTCATTTATTATTCTATTCATCTTTTTCATTTGTTGAGTAATTTTAGAACTTAATTCATCAACACTTTTTTGGAATGTAGTTTGTAACTGCTTTAAATTTTTTTTAATTCTTTCAGGTAGTTTTTCTATTTCATCTTCTAATTGTTCTTTTAACATTTTTATCTGATGTTTATTTTTAATTACAGCAGATTTTAAATTTAAAGAAAGTAATATTAAAATTTTTGATTGTTCTGAAATCTTTTTAAAAAGTTTTGCTATATCTGCTTCAAGCTCTCTATCCTTTTTATCAAGTTTTAATAATTTTTCGTTTAATGATTTGTCATTAAGTTTAAGCAACTTAAATTCGTTCATCAGTGGAACCAAAACATCGTTTATATATTTTTCTTTTAAGTCATTGATTTGTGTATCAACATATTGTTTATTTGTCAACTCTGTATTTTGTTGCGGAAGAATAGAAAGATGCAATGGACCAGATAAAACGTCTCCAGTTTTCATAATATAATTTTCTATTTCTATTTCTAATTCACGATTATTCTGGATATATGCACCTCCACCAACATTTGGTAACATCATTTTTTAACAATAAAAAAATAAAATTTTTTATATAATGAGAAAAAAAATTAAATTTTTTCTAATAAAAATAAAAAAATAAAATTTTTTCTAATAAAAATAAAAAAATGAATTTTTTTCTAATAAAAATAAAAAAATAAAATTTTTTCTAATAAAAATAAAAAAATGGAATATCCAAATTTAAAAAAATCATATTCGCCCGTTTCATCCTGTTCTTATTCGACGAGATCAACGGGATTTGATAATAAATGTTTTGATAATAATAATAATAATCCATGTATAGATGTTAATATTTTGTTTCAATTACAAGCCGAAATATTTAGAGAACAGACTAAAGGTTTACCTTCTATAGAAACTAACTATTGTTTATTTCCGGGGGATCCATTTATTAAATTTATGGATATTGTTAGTAAATATAATGATGTTGCGTATGTAGAATTAAATAAAGAAAATATGGTTATTATTGGTCATAATAATGTTTATGGATTCATTAGAGCAGTTTTACCGATTAGTAATACTGAGTGGATAGAAAATAAAATTATCAATTATATCAATATTAAAGAATTAGTTAAAAAATTAAAATCGTTTTCCAAGGAAAAAATTAGATTATTTGTTGATGAACAAAACCAATATAATATTCATATAGAAAGTAAAAAACATAATGAAGAATTATTATGTCAAGTTTATTACAGAGATACAATTTATAAACAAGAAACATTAGAAATGCCCCAAAGATATGATGATGATACTTATATAGGATTTTATTCAAATTTAAATATTAATTTGTTAAAATCTTATATAAATGGTTTAGCTCAACAAGAAAAACTTTATATGTGGACAACACCCTATAAAAGTTTAGATTCTGATAAAAATTTTAAAAATAATAAAAGTTTTAAACATCATGAAAATGTGAATTTTAAAGAATCTTATAATAATAATAATGATGATAATGTAGATGATGATAATATAGATGATGATTCTGAAACATCTGAAAAAGGTGTGAATGGTAAAAAAGATTATAAAAGTATTAGTAATTATAAAAATTTAAGTGAAGAAAAATTTATATCTCAGACTGATGTACATGATATTAATACTACATATAATCAAAATTTATCTAAATTTTATTTACTTACAATTGAAAATAATAATGATGGAATAGTTGAAGATACTGTTAGACAACTATGTGTCGGGTCTACAAAATTTAAATTAGGATTTACATCTAATCAATTTAAAATTTTATCATCTTTAATAAAAACTAAAAGTGATTCAGATTATGGTGGTGTTATTAAATTTTCCAAAAGACATCAAAGACCAATATTTTTCTCTATTATATTATTATCAGATAAAAAATGTAATTTAGAGTTAGATATTCCAATAAGAGAATGGTATCCTATCAGGGAATGGCATCCTATACCAAAAACTGTAATTTATGATGATGATGAAGAATCAATTTATGATGATGAAGAATCAATAGTTAGTGAAAATAAATATAAATTATCTTTTGATAAAACGTTGTATGATAAAATTTAATATGATAAAACTTAATATGATAAAACTTAATATTATAAAACATTATATGATAAAACTTAATATGATAAAACTTAATATGATAAAACTTAATATTATAAAACATTATATGATAAAGAAAATAAAATAACTTAGGAACGTGAAATATATAATAATATAAAATAACTCTCAAGACCTTGATATTAGAATGTTTATATCTAAAATTAAAACACAATTTTTTTCTTTAAAAAATAAAAAAATGGAAAATACCAAGTTTTATTGTAACTTATGTAAAAAAAAGTTGCAAACAAAAAGAAGTTATCAATCTCATTTAAAAAGTAAATTGCATTTACAAAATGTAGATCGAGTTGATGAAGGAAATATATTAAAATTAAATAATTGTATAAACTATCTAGAAACATTACCTGCTGATATAAAAGTTAAAAGAATGTTTGATGATTATTCACATTCGGAATATAAAAAAGTTTTTAATAGTGAAGATGAGTCCATACAAACCGAAGGTTCTAGGGCTTGGCCCGTACCCGATGAAAGATATTTATTTAATGATACAGATGAATTTAACGAAATAGATGAATTTGATGAAGCGGTAACAGATATTAAATATTTATTTAATCAGTCTGTACATGGGACATCGGAGATGTCTTCCAGGGCTTCGCCCGTTGAACATAATGAAACCGATAAAACTTTTTCTGATATTCTAACCAACTTTTATAATTTATTTAAGAAATCTTTCAAATGTTATATGAATGTAGAAGTACTTTATACAAAAAATGGACCTGATGGAATTCCTGAAGAAATAATACAAGGACATTTTACAAATTCACAAGAAATTCATAATGTAAATGATATACAACCCATATTTGAATCGATGATACTTAAATTAGAAAATTGTATAATTGAAGCCCAGTTACGTGAATCTGGTTGGAGATTTGTTAAAATACTATCTAAGAAAATGGTAATTGATAAATATAAAAATAATACTGGTGGTAGTTATGTTCCTTTACCTTTCAGTTCACCACAAATAATCAACATAAAAAATGAAGATGATTATTGTTTTCTGTGGAGTATTATAGCACATTTACATCCTGCAGAATATCACAAAGAAAGACTAAGTCATTATAATAAAGAAGAATACATAAAGGAATTTGATCTTTCGGATGGTTTACATGAATTTCCATATGATTATAATAGGTTAAAAAAGTTTCATAAAAAGAATAAAAATTTAATAGAAGTAAATGTTTTTGAATTAAATGTGAATTATATTTCTATTGGTAAAATTACTCCACTTTACTCAGATTCAAAAAAATTTATTTGAATAATAAAAATTTATGTCAATCAGAAATAGTATATAATGATAGGGGAAATTACATGCATCATAATATTTTTTACCAAGGAAATATAATATGTACTGAAAAATTTGAAATTGTTAACACACTATCACCAATAATGATTAATAATAATAATTATAAAGGATGTAATGATGATTATAATTACAAATATTCATCTTTATCTTTAGAATATCAACAAAAATTAGAAAATTTAAATAAAAGTTTACAAAAATGTAAAACAGATTATCAACAACAAACAAAAATATTAGTACAAGAATATCACCATAAATATCAAAACAAGATAGAAACGATTCAAAAATTAAATGAAGAAAATAATGAAGACAAAAAAGAATTAAATAATGAAGAAAACAAAGAATTAAATGAATGTTTAAAAAAAGTCAACAACAATATAAAGAACAATATAATAATGAATATGAACAACAGCTGAAAATATTCAATCAAAATTATCAACACACTGAAAAAGATTTACAAAGACAAATTGATGAAACACATGAAATATATAAAGATAAATTTGAAAAATTAAAACAAGCAAAGCAACCAGCACAAGCGAATATTTTATATTATCAGGGTCATTTTATATTGTGTAAAGATGTTTCTATATTTACAAAAACTTCAGATAATACAAATTTTCCTTGTCTTCAATGTATGACAAGTTTTAGAACTAAAGAAGAAATGAATAGACATTTGGAGAATTGTCAACAAAACGAAGCAGTTGAAAATACTTTTCCTAAAGATGATTATTTAAAATACAATAAATGGTATTTCAAAAATAAAGTACCCTTTACTATTTATTGTGATTTTGAAGCATATAATGTTAACATGACACAAAATCACGGGACAACGGAGATGTCTTCCAGGGCTTCGCCCGATTCTGATAATTATAAATATGAAAAAAGTGCATCTGAGCAAAGTAAAGAAAAATATTTATTTGAACAAATACCATTATGTTGGTGAATGTACATTCATTCAAATTATCCTGAATTATTTAAATCAGAATATTATCAATACTGTGGTGAAGATAGTTCAGAAATGTTTGCAAAGAAAGTAGAAGAATTACAAGGACGTTTTTCACAATTGCTTGAAACAAATATACCAATGATGCCATTAACAGAAAAAGAAAAATTAAATTTTATTAATGAAACAAATTGTTATTACTGTGGAAAAGAATTTACAAAAAATTATAAAAATGGCAAAGGTAGATATCTTGATAAGCGAAGCGGCGGCTCTGCCGACAAAGTAAAAGATCATGATCATCTAAATGGATTATATAGAGGTGCAGCACATAATTCTTGTAATCTTAATGCTAATAAATTAAAATATAACTTTGTTCCTCTATATTTCTATAATGGTTCTAAATATGATTTCCATTTAATAATGAAAGATTTATTTTCATCTGAAAAATTACAACAACAACAAATAAATGTACTATGTAAAACAGAAGAAGAATATTTTTCAATGCAATTAGGTTGTATTAGAATTTTAGATGCATTTAGATTTTTTACTCCTTATTCATTAGATGTTATGGGAAAAACTTTGAAATCTGAACAATGTAAAATATTAAATAAACATAATTTAAAACCTTTAAAAGGCATATTTCCGTATGAGTACATAACTGGAGATTTTAATTCTGTGAATAAAATTATGGAAGAAAAACAACTTCCTCCAATAAATAAATTTAAATCAACATTAAAACAAACACAAGTATCTAAAGAAGACTATGCAGAAGCTGAAAAAAATTGGAGAGAGTTAAATTGTAAAACAATGTATGATTATACAATGAAATATCTTCAGATAGATGTATTAATACTAGCTGATCTTTTTGAAAACTTTCGTGATATGTGTTTAGAATATTACGGAATAGATCCATGTTATTGTTATTCTACACCAGGTTTAACATGGTTAGCAGGATTAAAACATACAAATGTTAAACTTAAACATTATAAAGAGAATACATATGATAAATTATTATTTTTTGAATCTGGAATTAGAGGTGGAGTTTCATCAGTTTTAGGTAATCGTTATGTACAGTGTTACAATACAAAAGTAAATCCACAAGAATATGGAATAAGGAAACCTTTATCTCCAGAAGAAAAAGAAAAAATATTAGAAATTTTTCGAACGAAACGAGAAGGAGTAGAACGTGAAAATGCAATTGATGAATTCATGAGAGAAAACTATTTGTTATATTATGATTTTAATAGTTTATATTCTTCTTGCATGATACAAGAATTACCAACAGGTGAGATGGAATGGTGTAATATTCGTACGACATCAGAAATGTCTACTAGGGCTTCGCCCGTTCTTGATTATCAAAAAACATATGATGGTGAAAATAATTTTGGTTATATATATATGAAGTTGATTTAGTATATCCTGATGAAATAAAAGATAAAACAAAATATTTTCCTTTCTGTCCCGAAAACAAAATTCCCAATATAGAAGATTTTTCAGATTATCAAAAATCTATAATTCCTAAGAAATACAGACCAACAAAAAAACTTATGTTAACACAAAGTAATAAAGGAAAGTGTGTTGTTGAAGGAAGAATGCTAGATTGGTATTTAGATCATGGAATGATTCTCACAAAAATTCATCGGAAACTAGTGTATAGAAAATCTAGGTGGTTAAAAGATTATATAGAGTTCAATATTGAAAAACGTAAAATAGCTAAAAGAAATAAAGATGATTTTGGAAACGTGTTCTTCAAATTAATGAATAATGCATTTTATGGTAAGACTTTAGAAAATGTGCGTAATAGACAAAATATTGAAATAGTTTATGATAAAGATAGGTTTCAAAATTTAACAAGGAAACCTACATATAAAAGAACTACTAGATTTAGTGATAATCTATGTGCTGTACATTTACGTCGAATTAGCGTAAAACATGATAAGTTTAATTTTATAGGATTCACTATATTAGAATTAGCTAAACTATTTATGTATAGATTTATATATGATTATTTTAGCACCTGCTTATGGCAAAAACTATAAATTACACTTTACAGATACCGATTCTGTTTTCTTAGAATTAACAATACCGTATAATTCTTCACTTGATGAAGAAATTAATAAAATAAAAGATATCATCCATCCTTCTGATTTATGTAAAGTAAAAGATGAATTAGAAGGAAATGAAGATTTCATAACAGAAGCTATATTTTTAAAATCTTAATGTTATTGTTATAGCAGAGCTAATAATATTAAAACACATAAAACATTAAAAGGAATTTCAAAGGCATCAGTGGCTAATCAAATAACATTTCAAGATTATAAAAATGTATTATTTAATAATGAAATAAAAACAGCATGTAATTATAGACTTAATTCAAAAAAACATAAAATGTATTTAAAAGAAGAACATAAATGAGCATTAGATCCATTTGATGATAAAAGAACAATTTTACCTGATGGAATAACTACTGAACCTTTTTAATTTTCTAATTTCTAAGATAGTCAAATTTGATATATACATAAAATAAAAAAATAAAATATTATAACACTATATTTGTATATTTTTTATCACTCGGTAAACAGATGTTCTAGAACTCCATCATGAATTTTTTTATCAATATTAATTGTAATGAAGCCATAATCTTTTGACCAAGCATTGTTACACGATTGTTTAAATTCATCTTTATTTCTTACACATAAATCTCTTAACAAATCACTTAAGTTTTTTGCATTTATTTCAAATAGTATAAATATATTTGCATTCTTTCTAATAACACTTCCGTCTAATGAATACATACTTTGTGTTAAATAAAATACACTACAGTTATTATGTCTACCTCTTGTGAAATAATTTCTCTGAACTGACTGATTTCTATCATTAACACAATCATCAAAAATTACACAATGTTTCATTGTTTTATCTAGTTTACTAGGATCTTGCATATTACCACTATCATCTATTAATTGTATCTTTATATACTTATTTTTATTGGTTTCAACTAACTGATTATTTTTTGCTGCTTCTTCACACCACGAACTTATTTCTTCTTCATCTTCAGATTTTTCATATTCTTTGAATAATGAAGCAATTGCTGTTTTTTTAAGATTATTTTCAAATCCATATTTTAAAAATTGATAGACGGCTTGTTCTGCTGTTGTTGTATAAATTATAAGATTGTTATAATCCAAAAAATTTGGAGTTGTTAAAATTTTAAATAATAAATATGTTTTACCACATCCTGATCTTCCACAAATAAGTGACAAAACTTTATTAGACAAATTTGGATGATGATTAAATTTAAGTTTTTTTTATTTAATGGTAGGACTTCACTCATTTTTTAATAAAAAAATTTTATTTTTAATTTTTTTATTTTTTGTTTCTAAAGAAGAAGAATAAGAATAATAATAATAAGAAGAAGAAAATTAAACTTCTCTAGCTTCGCGTGGGAGTTTATACCTCCCGAACGGGAGTTTATACCTCTCGAACCAAAAGATCTATCATAATCTCTTCACCTCCAAAATTTATTTCTTGTCCTTTTTCATCAGTGATTCTAATGTTAATGTTGTTAATAGTTTTTTTTGTAATAGGGAAATATATTAATGTTTGTGGAATTACATTTAATCTATAACCAATGGGTACAGTAAAAGCTGGAAAACTGAATATTAAATTTGACAATTTACCATTTATATATCCTCCTTCAATAATGTCACAATGTACAACAGTTGAATTTATTTCAGTTATTTTTGGAATCTTCTCACCTAAATGATAACCTTGACTATAGGTTTGTTTATTAAATCCTAATAGCTTTGACAATGATCTATCATGATTAAAATCAACTTGATGATTTTCGTCTAAAGTAAGAGAAAATTTATTAACTGCCGGTTCAACTGCAAAATGTAATTGTTTCTTATCTTTAAATGGTATACCTAAATTTCTCTTAATTTCATTTGATATTGATTCAACTTCGTAAGAACCAGGAAGAAAAGTTAGTATTTTCCAGGTTTTGCCTTTATCAGTAGAATATCTAAATTGGTCATTCACATCTTTGATAACGTTTTGAATAGTGTTAAATGTAGAGAAACTAGTCAATGCAATTTGATAATTTTTATTTTGTTCTAAATGAAGAATGGGTTCTAAATTACAAGTGTGTGATGAAGTAGTTGTTATAATTTTTAACGTCGTACTAAATTTTGATGAACCCAAAATCTCTGTTAGATTTTCTAAATGATTATTAATTTTGTCAAAATCTACTGATGATAATTCTCTCGAAGACATTTTTAAACTAAAAAAATTAAACAGATATTTATTTATGAAACATTTTTTATGAAACTAATCGTAGATAAAAAATCATAGATAAAAACTAGAAACAACATATTTAAGCTACGGGCGAAGCCCTTAAAGACATAAGAGATGTCCGGTTATACTTTTATAATCCTCTTCATTTAGAATCTTCTTTTCTAACAGTCTTTTTAATATAGCATGAATTTCATTGAAACTAGAATTATGTTCTTCTTTTATTGCCGATATTAAATATTTAATCTATTTAGTAATTCTTGTGGATCATCTGGTAAACATACAGTTGTTTCTGTTTTCTGTTTTTCAGATAAACCTTTTCCTACTTTAACTCCCGTTGATAATAAATTTTCTAATTGTTTATAACGTCTAAGAGATTTTACTGCACCAAGTCTATCTAACATAGCTTTATATTTTATGAGATCTTCTACAGCATAATTATTTAAATCTGCTCCTCTTAAAAGATCAACAAAATTTCTATCTAAATTAAAAGGATATTTATCTGGTGAAAAAATTAAACCTCGAAAAGGTCGTGGAAATATTTCTTTTTGACCGAGATAAAATCTAGGTATTGTTTTTCCATCTATAAATGAAATAGAATGTTCAAATTGCATAGATTTTGGTAATTTCTTATTAATGTTTGATTCTAGTAATCCATAGTCATCTAATATAGTTTTGTGCTCTGGATCTGTTATATCAATTTGTTTATCATTATTTGTAAGTTCCTTTTCAAGAGTTTTAAATGGTTTCATAGTTTTTTCAAAATCAGTTTTTACTTGCTCGGTTTGCTGCATTTTTTTAAACATATCAGATTGAATACCAGCTTTTATCATTCTATGTTGAAGATGATTTCCTTTCATAATATTTCTTTGTTTTATTAACTCTTCTAATTGTTTTATTCTTTTAAAATTATCAGCTCTAATTTTATCCATTTTTAAAATATAATATTTGAATTTTGTGGTAACATTGGAATACAACAAAAACATTTTACTGAACAAATTATTTTTTTATTGCTTTGTTGTCTGACATCTTTTCGTTTTAAGTTCTGTTTAATAAAGTTTTGCTTAAATTTTCGCTCAAAGTTTTTAGCTCTTCTAAAAAAATTTTGTCATTTTCTTCATTAGAAATTTTACCATCAGTAAAAGTTTTACCATCACTCGAAATTTTTTCATCCTGTTTATTCTTATCATCAACTTTTTTGGTCTTTAAATGAAATGGCTTTTTATTAGCTATTTGATCAAATTTTTCAATCTCATCTAACTTAATAACATTATCATCACATACTCTTTGAAAGTAGTAGTGTAATTTGTCATAGACGTCTTTAATATGTAAATGGTTAGTTTTTAATGATTTTCGTTTCTTAGTTATTAAAGATTTATCTAACATTGTAACAAGTGAAGTTGCAAAAGCACCCGTACCTGTTAAAGCAGTAGCAACTACTGGAATTATTAAAACACCTGAAGATATAACAACTGTTACAGCACCCAAATTTATTGTTAAGAATATGCCAATTCCTTGTGTTACATTCTTAACTTTGGTGCATCTCTTTCTTAATTTTTTATAATGCTCTAATCTTAATAATAATTGAGATTCCTTATCTTTCATATACCTAACTCTATCTTTGTGTTTTTCTTTGTTCATTTTTTCAATGTCCATTAAAGTAGAACTACGTTCATATGATAACGAAGGATATATTTTTGCGTTTTCATCCACTTTTGTTTCTTCCATTTTTAAAGAAATATTTTGAATAAATATTTTGAATAAATATTTTGAATTTCGATTTAAATAGAATTTCGTAGTTGTTTGTCTACCGTATATTTTCTAAGAACTCATTTACGTTGCTCATTTTTATAGAAGACAAAATGTTTCTATTATATTCCCGTAAATGAGAAATTAAAAACAACACATGGATATTTCAATTTACTTTGCATACATTAAAATACATGTAAATTTGTCCACGTGTGGACACGTTTTAATTGGCTGAAACACTCTATTGTATTTACATGTGAAACAGGAAATAACATTGCATATAAAACAGGAAATAGCATTGCATATAAAACAGTCAGATACAAGTTTTCTAAACAATGGGATTTCTGTCCACGCTGTGGACGCGTTCTAATTGGTCGAAGCGCTGTATTTTAGCTGAATGGCATAGTAATTGCATGTACATGTAAAACAGGAAATAACATTGAATGGCGCAGTATTTTAACTGAATGGCCACTATTGTTCAAGAAAATTTAGCATAGGTCTAAACATTGAAAATAAAGTGTCGTGCGGCCGTCGCAGTAACAAAGCGGGGATACACATCCAATTTCAATTGAATATGTCACCGCAGTATTGTCGTTAAAAGACGCACCATTGTTTGACAGAAGAATGAAATCATTTGGAATGTCACATAATTGTTTACACAATGAAAATTATCATCCTTTTGTAGTCAATCTTCCGATAACGTTAGGTCGTGATTTTAAAAGTACAATATAAACAGACACCCTACAAAGCATAGGAAAATTGTCTGCTAATTTTACCTAATTGAAATGAAACTTCGGTAATTGATCACTATAAAAATATGTCTTGTCATTATCACAAAGAGATAGAAGATAGTTGATGTGCTTACCGATAAAAATTTTACACATAATACTGAGTGAATTGTTTCTTTTTTCATGCAACAAGAATTTGTGTAAGTTTACAATTGTATTATTCTCTCCACCATTCGGCTCTATGAAATCACTCAAAGAATCTGTAAATTCATGCCTCTCAAAATATATTCCTCTTTAATTCCTCTCGTAATTTTTTCATCCTCCCTGGCAACGATTGTTTTCTTCTATCTTCAAATTAATCTTGTCTCATTTTGAGAAATATATGACGAGAGCGTTTTGGCACAACCTTCACTGACAAGAAACACTATTTAATTAAATAAGTCTTCAGCACAATTGTTTGAAATAGCCATATCGATTATTGTTGTTGTGTATTGTTTCACGGCATTGCAGCCGGAGTAGGATTTGCTGGTTATATATTCCACGTCTTACAAATGTCTAAGTGGGTGTAGCAGCTGTTTGTTCTTTCATACATTGTTTCCTTTCAAATGTTTGAGTTGGAGGTCACAGCTCTTTACACTGAAATGCCTTTTATTCATAAATGCGAGAAGCAGATGTTCTCTACAATTGAGTTATTGTTAAGAATATGCCATTTCCTTCAAATATTATTAGACACATAATTTTAGTTATCTCATATTTTAAAAACGTCTAAACTCATGAATTTAGTCATTTTTAAAAGTACTAACTTTTATGATTTTCGATGTCCTTGTACGGTCATGATTTTAGCAATGAAAAAATTGTAATTCTCAAATTTTGAGATTTTGAAAAATTTGAAAAATTGGGTATTTTTAAAAACCCCCAAATTTATGAATTTAGGTCTTCATAACCTGAAAAAGGGTTCAAATTCATGAATTTATGTCGTTTTTAAAGATACTATTTTTTTGAATTTTATGGTGTCCTGGAACGGTCTTTTGCCCATTACTACCATCAAGTGTTTTGATAAGTAGTACTTGCATGACAATTGAATTTCCAACTATGGGCCCGATGTCTATGGTATAATACATGATCATGATATAATGGACTCATGTCTCTATAATAACCGCCACCCAGGTGAGAGAGGGCTAAGTGTCCACCTTACTGGAATAGGTCAGACATATAAGATCATTCTACATGTATTTGTGGATTTTGTAATCCCGGATTGAGATCTTATACTTGATCAGTTCTCGAATGGGTGACCGAACCATCGTCTCAAACATCACTGTAATTGAACATATTCATTGTTCAGTCAGTTTGCTTTGCAGAATTGTCTACTGTTACAGATAACACAAGATAGGTATTATCTACTGTAGTACATTCTGCAAGCAAGATAACTGCTTAAAGAAAACAATATTAAAAACAACACAATGGCAAATTAAAAAAAACTCCTTATTCAATGTCTTTGGTCAATCAGAGACATGCAATGGTGTAATTTTTTTAGAACAATGTGTTGATCTTTAAGTTGATGTAGATCCACCTAATCCATGTGCATTTTAGATGTGGTTGTCATTAACTTTTGATATCGACGTGCTCGAAATGGGGCTAATTCGTATGTCCACAGCTTCGAGTACTAATTTTCGGTGTGCATACGTCATTGCTACTATCAAGTTAGACATTACCAAAATGCGCTAAAATGTTAAAGACACACAGTTATCCGAAATACTTTTTATTAGGAGTATGGATATCTAATTTTCACAAAAATTGATAACATGTGTCTGCCCACAGTGTCAAATGTCACATAACCGACGTCTATGATATCAATAGCTAGAAAGCTTGATTTTGAGACTCAGATGCGTGGATGCATCCACAGAATAATAATTGTCACAACATTGTCGCTAATCAATTATTTGCTGAAAAAATATATTCTTTTGTAAAACATCCAATCTTTGCTGAGCACAAAATGCCACATAACCGACGCCAATGTTGTAGAGATTCTGGAATATTGAACAAGATTGACCACTTTTAAATCATACTGTATGTGTAACTAATGACAGGAGAACTTTCACTCTCGCTATTTTCTTTTCGCACTAAATTGTTTGATAATAGCGCAAACTGTCACATGATCAACCCCATCGGTTATGTGACAAGAATTCAATGGAAAATGTTATCGCAGACTGACCAACTCCTACAAATATTTCAGTGCCTCTAATGAATACATTAATCTTCATCTGCATTTTTAGGTGTTAATTGAATTTATGGACAGAACTCGTACACACGCAATTGTGGTGCAACACAAAGTTTGCCACTAAAGCATATTGTGTAGCGAAATTAGGATGTTCATATAATCTGGAATAATTGTGGTATTCCAGATAACTGTTTCATGCTTTCGCAATTCTCATCGTATTTTGTGACTCAGAAGGCCTATGTTCGCATGAGCTTTAAACATGTAAAATAGCTTTCCTTGCATTGGACTCATGCAGTACATGTAGCCCTACAATAAGTCAATAACATGTGCTACTACTACATGTAGGCTTATACAGTGCAGGCATGCAACGTAAAATATAGTATGTAGGCACGTGTAGGCTTATAATACTATAATAGTATTAACCTCAGCATTCATGTACAATAGTTTTGCTTGTACAATACTTACAGTGCCTTTAGGCCTACAATATTGCATTAGGTAATTGATATAAGAGATATTGCGAACTGTTGAGTGACTGCATACTTAATTTTGCTTTTCCTGACCGTTGAAATCATTTTCTCATGAAGTTTTAATACAGAATCATTAGTCAGATGGCATTTTCTCTTTCATTTTTATACAGGTTTAATTTTTGTGCTACGCTTTCTTATTTTATTCTATCACCAGCTTCAGCATTAAAGTAGGCTTACTGACAAGTAAATTAGCTCAAAAAACCTTCAATTAATTTATTATCATACGATGCATGTAAAGCACTGTTCACAATTGCAACGACATGCACAAAAATGAATGATGCTGAATCATTGGTCTTGGACAATTGGCATGCTGGTATATTATGCCTATATGAGCTTCTGATGACCATCTTAGATAATGTGATAATATCTGAGCAAGTTGAGCTGTAATATTGGAGTAATATCATCTCATGTAATTCATTACATAATATTGCATTGCAATTCCACGTCATTCGTTGAATGCCTACATCGTTGTCACATAACCAACGCCATGCGTCATATAACCAACGCCATGTGTCACTTAAACGACGTCATGCTTTCAAACATGGTGATTTTTCAACGAGTTACACACAAATGTTGTGGTTCTCACATACTTAAGATTGATCTATAATGGAACACGCATCATTTAATGTGACATTTAATGAAATCCAGGACTAAGATTTTCTAAGACAAAAATTGCATAAAAATTAGGAGTTTTTTGGATTTCCCCACAAGTCCTGATCAGCATAACAGGCACTTTATGATCAATTTAAACAAATATTTTTAATCATTAGGAAGTCAAAAAATTCATTTTCCGAACAGCTGCTGTCCTCTTGCTCTTCTTCAATATCCGCACTCACGTTTTTTTCTCTTTGAAAAAGTATAATAAATACATAGACAAGCAAATATTTTGGTACTAACTGCATATACTGCCGAAATATAGAAAGTGCCGATCTATTACAAGGGATGGCTCATAGTGGTATATTGTAAGAAAACTAAACATTACCTGACCATATGATTGGCAGAAATTGATATTGCCACAAAACGGAAAATTGACTTCCAACTGCATAAAATTTTCCACCGGAGATTGTTTTGCTAAATCCATTATTTTGAATGCATTCATCATCTGAAATTCAGAATATTGAAATGATTTTGATGACAAATGTTGCTTTAAGCTTACCGCACATAATTCCAAGGTAGTAGGTTTCACATTTGTGTGCTTTCAATACAAGTAATATTATTCAGGCAGCCAGAACAAGAAAAACAGAAAAAATCATTTTTGACAAAGACTTCAATCTGCTTTCAATTGGATTAACATGTATGTTTCTTTGATACTGTCTGACAAGTTGATGAACCAAGTAGAACTCGACAGACGTGCAGATTTATAGTGGGCTAAGAGTGTACATCATTCTGTGAAAGTCTCATTGTCGTCCTCGTTCCCTGCAGAAACTCGTGCTGGCTGCCGGACTATCAGGTGTAGATCATTCTGTGAAAGTCTCATTGTCTATCTTGCTCCCTGCGGAAGCTCGTGCTGGCTGCCGGACTATCAGGTGTACATCATTCTGTGAAAGTCTCATTGTCGTCCTCGTTCCCTGCAGAAACTCGTGCTGGCTGCCGGACTATCAGGTGTACATCATTCTGTGAAAGTCTCATTGTCGGCCTCGTTCCCTGCAGAAACTCGTGCTGGCTGCCGGACTATGAGATGTACATCATTCTGTGAAAGTCTCATTGTCGGTCTCGTTCCCTGCAGAAACTCGTGCTGGCTGCTGGACTATGAGATGTACATCATTCTGTGAAAGTCTCACTTTCGGCCTCGTTCCCTGCAGAAACTCGTGCTGGCTGCCGGACTATGAGGTGCACATCATTCTGTGAAAGTCTCACTTTCGGCCTCGTTTCCTGCAGAAACTCGCTTTGGATGCCGAACTATGAGGTGTACATCATTCTGCGAAAGTCTCATTCTCTACCTTGCTCCCTGCAGAAACTCACGCTGGCTGCCGGAGTTTAATATGTGGATGTTCGTAGCCGTAAGTGTGCTTGAGTATGCAAAGTATACAGTCTATCTTGTAAAGATTCCGAATTATTATAATTTCTCTTTAAATGTAATCTCTTTTTGACAAAATAACTTACAAGATATCGTATTGCGCAACAAACGTGCAACTGCTATACTGTATGCTTTAGTCATTTGATTCTCCTTGGGATCTAGTAACAATGACTTTTGCAAGATCGTTGCCTGACCGAACATGTGAAATTGCCATCAACAAACATTTGTTGTCTATTCTAGTCCCTTCAGCTAAACAAAGTGAAAAGTACGGTTATTCTCTTCTCATGGAATAAGGATGGCTAGCATAGATGCATCAAGCAAATCATGAAAATTCCTGATCCTGTTTTAATTTGAGTTGATATTTGGAGCTTTCACTGTGATGTGTGTTAGTAGGTCTTATACTGCCCTAGCAGAATGTGCTAGTTTTTTTGTTACCAGATCCTGAAGCATGTAGCACTAGTGCGCACCCTCGTAGTGAAAGCAGCGGGGAATTCCAGAAAAGAGCAGTGGTGGGCGTTGCGGTAAGTAAAGCGATAAAGTGATATCGCTTTTGCCGAAAATGTATCGCTTATTGCAAAGACTTGCAAAGACTAAAAAAATTGTATCGCTTTTTTTATCACTTAATATTTTCCGCAATAAATCCTGCGAAAAATTCAGTGATAAAATATAATGCAAAAATCCTTTTAAATTGTTTTAATCATAAATTTTCAAGTATTCTACAATTAGTTTGTTTTCCACTTTACGTGAGTCGGTAGACGGAATCTGCTCGTCGGTGAGTGTGGAGTTTGAAAGCTTTCACTTAAATTGTGTCGGAGACTTCATTAAGTGAAGACAAAAGATATGAGATATATATTTTTCAACTTAACCCAAGACTAGGCCTGCCTTGACACAACAAGAGTACGCATATGCAAAGATTAGGACTAGGAGCTAATAAGCAAGATAACAGCATAATGTGCCTAATTTTTCTGAAAATAATAGAAAATCCTTTACTGAAACTGATCACATGTACCAAGTATAAAGATGTTTGAAACGATGGGTTGGTTGCCTATTCGCGCTGGTCAGGTAGAAAACCTCAATCATGGTATACAAATCCATTAAAACCAGAATGATCCCATCTTATATGTCTGACTTATTGAAGTTCCGTAAACAAACTAGATCGCCTCGATCTTGCTCAACTCAAAAATTATTCCGCAATAGTTGAGTCGGAAAGAGTCAGGTTTTTAAAGATGTTAATTTTTATTTTTCTTACGTACAAAAAAAAAAAGTTCTCGATCGCCATTCAGCAATCATCTTCAGGTGCAAAAGATTAGAAGTTTAAACTATAAGGATTTTGAAAATGATATTTACAATGATATGATATGAAGGAATGTAGACAGCTACTGTGATTTCCTTTGTTACTAATAACTTTATCATTTCTTCACTACATCATCTAGCATAGAATTCATCCATCCTGTCAGGTCAATTTATTTTTGCTACTGGTAAAGATATGTAATCCAGTACAACCTGTTCATATCTACATTCCTTCATATCATCTCATTGCAAATCATCATGTCATCTCATTGTAAATATCATTTTCAAAATCCTTATAGTTTAAATTTCTAATCTTTTGTACCTGAGGATGATTGCTGGATGGCAATCGAAAACTTTGTACGTAAGAAAAATAAAAATTAACATCTTTAAAAACCTGACTCTTTTCGACTCAACTATTACGCAATGACTAGTCAGGGCATTTTCCAAATACAAAAATTATTGATTCTTCATAAACGAATCAAGATGTATGAAAATACTTTTGGATTTATGGGATCCTCTTTATTCAATTCACTGCCAAAAACAATACAAAGTAGTGAAATACTTGACATTTTCAAGAGAGAATACTTCAGGTTCTTTCATTTAAATCATACTCTTACATAACTCATGTAGTTTATTCTGTTCATTTTTGCTCATGGTATTGTTGTCTATGCGTTTGTTATTTGCTCGACCCCATTAAAGAGAGGACCTCGTCCTTATGGGACTTTCGAGGTTAAATAAGGAGTATATATATATATATATATATATATATATATATATATATATATACGAAAAAAGAGTTACTAAATGAAAAACAATCAAAACTCAGGAGTGACTTGATCCCGACCGGTATCGTCCAGCTTTGTGGACTTCTCAAGGGATTATGATTTTTATATTTCTTTCTTTCAAAAAACAGAGCACATAGTAAATCTAGCATTTAGCTATAGATATGAAAAATAATGTTATGGTTAGTAGAGTGTCATATAGTTAGATATCTGTTGGTCATGTCTGCCAACTTTTCTATTATAGTTTCTGTAAGAATATACTTGCTCATTTATCCCATTCATTTGATTAATATCCCTCCAATAATTTTCGTGATTATTCCGTTCTGTTCTCCAATTATTGTTATAGTGATTCGTTCTATAGTTTGTACAAGTTTGATTCCTGGTATAATACATAGTTGATTTGTTGTTGAAAAAAGGACGTTTAGCTCGTTGATTATTTGAAGGAAATTTGTTACGGCTACTAATTCTTATGAGGTGCTTGTCCGATGTGAAAAATTCAAATTTCGCTTTCCAAATTATTTTACTGTTTCTCTCTTCACCTTCGCTTAGTTGTCTCCACTCTTCTTCCTTCTGTTTAACCTCCTCAGGATCATAAATGGTATGAAAATATTGTTTCATTTCAGCATCAATTGCCTCCACCGTTTTAGTTTTGATATTGGCTAACAACTTTAATCTCTTTATTTCAGATTCACAGTTTTGAATGCACAGTTCCATTTTTAATCCATTTTTTTCCATTTTTTTTCGTATTAATTTGCCATTTTGAGTTTCATCTCCTTTGCTCTATATATATATATATATATATATATATAAGGCCCTAAATACATCTTTAACTGTTGAATATATTTCTTCATTGAGTTTGCTGTGGAACAACAGACACTGGCAAGTATTGCATTCAAGGCTGTCAAGAACAACGTATATACAGACGTTGTTCGTGAATCAAACCGCGCTGGTCGTCGTGGAAAAAAGGTTATCAAGGCACAATGGAAATATACATTTCTTGAAAGTTGTTCAAAGGAAGGAGTTATCCCAAAATTACTGCAATTCAAAGCTCCCGAGTTCCTCAAAAATCAAAAGCAAAGTCTCCGCAAAGCTCAGTCAAAGGAACTTCAAAAACTTAAAGGTGAGGCTGCAAATGATGTTAGCCTGCTATGATATTGTATTTTCATTTATTAACTTATTGTACCGCCAGATCGATGGACTGTCGATGGGTTCCAACCTAGGAGCCACTATGGCGTCTTTTACTTTGCAAATGATTGAATCTAAATTTCCTGATTATTCCAAGCAGAGTCATCCATTATTGTACAAAGCATATTTCGATGATTGCTTTCTAATGTTTAAAGCTCAGTCTGATATGTACGACTTTTTTAACTTTGTCAACAAAATTGACAGTGACATTAAATTTACCCTATGTAGAAAGCAACAAGAGTATTGATTTTTGGACTGTACTATTCATCGCAACAACGATCACAAAATTTCCATTTCTTGGAAAATGAAAGAAACAAATAAAGGACTTACATTTGTAGCGATGCTTACGCTCCTTGGTCTTACAAAGTGTCGGCTATTCGATCACTTTTTTATAGAGCGAAACAAATATGTTCAAGCGATGAGCTACATGTATTTGAAAATTCATATGAGACTATAACAATAGTATTTGTTGACAACGGATGTAGTCCACAGGTGATAAACCGTTTAAGGAAAAAAGTTGAGGATAACTTTAAACAGCCAAAATTAGACACGGATAATGATGGAAAAGAAAATAAAACCACAATTTGTTGGAAATTCCCTTGCGTACAAGGAAAAGAAAAACTTCTCAAGGAGAAAATTCACCAACTACAGTAGATAGAAAATTACCGGAGAACTTAACCATTAATCCTGTTTTTCAAGTTAACAAAACCAGCATGTTCTTCCACAATCAGGATCAAACTGTGTCTACAAATACACTTGTGATGACAGCAAAAACGTCAATATCGGGGAAACTTCGCGGCACCTTATTACTCGAGTAAAAGAGCATGTCAAAGGATGCCCAATCCCAACAGAGATAACATCACATTGCCATCTTGTTAATGAAAATAATTTTTCTGTGATTGCATTGACGAAATGGCACCGGATCCTTGAAACTATTTGCTTGAAAGAAATAAAAAATTTAATTAATGAAAGAGAAGGATCTATACCACTCATTTTGAACCTGTAAATGCACTATTTTCATGTATTAATCATCTTCATTTTAATTTTAGTTTTATTGTACAGGAGTGCGCATGTCCTAACCTGCCCCATGACCTTCAAAGTGCGATGATGAAATTTGCGTATGAATCGATATCGAAACTGTGTGGACCATCAGCCGACTGTGAATTGATTGGTGTTTTATCATTTTCGTATAGCCTATTTTATCGACACAATATAAAAGCGATGTATTTTATTGGAATAAAGTTTCCGCTGACGAAGGAGCTGATTATCGCTCGGAAACGCGATATATACCAAAGCTTGTCCCTTGACAAGCTTCCCAAGTTAAGGAGCGAAATCGGAATGCAAGAGTTCCGAGATTTCTTTGTGTCTATGTTTGGTATCAGTTAACCATTTTAATTCTTATTTATGTATAAAAGATTATCCTAATTCAATTTCGATTTGTTCATTTTCTCTTATTGGAAAATTCGGTGTTTTCGTTGTGCTCGATGTACCATTGATAGCATCACCTCACCAGATTCATCTGTCATGTATATGGTGTCTTAAGTGTAAAAAGAATTTTTAAACTACATAGTAGTAAAAATAGACTACCATAAAATCTAGGAATTGTCGCTTATTGGAAGTCCAAATTTATCGTTTTGTCGTTATCACTTTATCGCAAAATTAATCGCTACACACCGCTGGAAAAGAGCAGCGGTTGATCACCAGGATCCAATCAGTCGAGATCATAGAAATTGACAACAATAAAACCTCTAGAATGGAAATTAAGCTTCATGCAATGCACAATAACGGCACATAAATCGCACGCATTTTCACTTAGATGCACCTGCCAACGTCTGTATCATTGGGTTAGAATTAGTCACATGAGTAAATCGAATCTTTTAATTGGTTCTTCATGCCCCAACTTAGTTCCCTCGGATGTGCCGCGACCTTGAGTCAATTTCCATTCTAGTCAACTTCAGATAAACAGTTTATTTCTATGGTCGAGATACACTGCTTGGATATAACTTGTACCGCAACCCGACACCGGTCAGCAAGTAGACAAGACACCGCGTCAGATCTAGTCAAAGAAAGCTAGTGACAATACGAGCGAATGTATTTAGTCATAACTGAGGCAGTTTATATACAGCATAGAACGCGGACACAAACAATGGTGAGCAATCTGATTACACATGAAATGCATTCACACGAAGTCAGCTACAGAAAGGTCCCTGAATGCAATCAAAGAAATGAGGTGCACGAGAACGACACTAACTATGCAGTAAATGCAGGCATAACACTATCTGCTTTTTCATGAAGTTTCAAAACTTATTTCTTCTAAAGTAAATTAATTTGATACATTGAAATAATATTTAAGCTTTGTAACCTTCATTTTAGGAAATTACTTGATTACTGTCAATTTAAAAAGTTGCTCCTGTCACCTACATTACTTTTGAAGTCTCTCAAAGCAGATGATACTCAAAGAAATTCCTCTTAAAGCACGTTAAAAATCATTGCATTAGGCAAAATATGCATAGGCTAATTGCATTCTTTGAAAAAATTACTTTGTCGAACGTCAGTCCATTATATCATATTGACATAAAACTTCTAGAATCTTTGTAAAGCAAGGGATCAGTCATTTGGGCGTAGCCGATGGAATATCGAGACACAGAATGTTGAGCAACCCTTGAATTAGATCTTTTTTTGCCATTGGTCTGGATTCATTCATTTACGAATAACAAAAGCAATACAACTACACGTTAATAGAAAATTGTTTTTACAGAGCTGATCATAAAAAACGGACCACCTAAATTTCACTGAGATTCAATCGATTCTCTTCCAACCATATTTTGAGCACTGCTCAATAAATACAATGACGGATGCAAGTCTGTCATAGCTCACTTTGAAGCTGAGATTGCAATCTCTCGAATGATGTATGGCAAGTTGTGCGACGAGATTGGAAGGCATGAGAATCGATTGAATCTCAATGAAATTCAGGTGGTCTGTTTTTATCAGCTCTGTATAATTCTTAGATGACCTTCTAGTGGATCTCGAAAAAAAACACGAATAAAGGCTACAACTGATTATCAATGTCATTGCTCAGGACCTCTAGACAGATGCTTCTTCGGTACAGTTTAAATGGAATGTAAAGTATTCTGCATCCCATGTTATGATAATCCATCAATATTACAGACCCAGCTATGAAATTTTATTTGTTGAATGCATTCTCTCATTTCGGGTGAGGAATGGTCAACCGATTTCAGGATTGCGGGAGAATAAATCACAAGGAGGAATGCATAGAGAAACGGAAAGAGATTCAGCAGAAGAATCCTGAGGAGCTGCACATTGAAGGGTGGATATGTGGGGCCATGTCAGTGGCATTGAGAAGATTCATGATTATGGACTTCTCTCTACACAATCTGCCTATGAACTTGCCACAGAACTGCAGCTGGAATGACTCCTCTTCATAACCGAATGCTGCAATTTCTCAATGGGCGCTCAGGTGCTGCAGGAGTATTGACGATAGATTTCAAAAAAGCATTTGATTTTTACTTCACCAAACTCCATGTATTGTATATTCATAGCTAAGGCTCACTTAATTTAATGCATCCTTGCATAGCCTGCAGAGAATTTCATATTCACGTGCCAGTAGCCGAAATACATGGAGTGGGAATCTTGCATAAACTGTTTCGTCTATATAAATGTTCGGTGTTCATTTATATGAATACTGTAATAATTCAAAATTGAACTACATATTAATAACATTATATGCCCAGCATCGCAGACCTCATTTATCCCAGCGAATTTGAAAAAAATTGAATGTCCACTACGTTTGTTGTCAAAACGTTCTTTGCCGTTATAAGATCTGTTTTTCTTCATTGTTGCCTAGCTTTTATTACGCCCCAAATATTTCACCCACAAACTCACTCGAATTGAGAAAAGAGCACTAAAATTGAATGGATAGAAAATTCACTGTGACATTTTGAGCGTTATGAACAACTCCGGTGAATCAAGGTTGGGTCTTAGGGTCACTCTTTGGTTTTGGGTAGTCTTGGGGGGTACCCAAGAATCTTGGGGTGCGGACCCAAAAGCTTGGAGACCCCCCCCCCAAGAGTAAGGAAATTGACCATGAATGATCATTTGCGGTTTTCTTGGAAAAATTCTGCCTAAGTATATGACCATATCATGTCATAGCAAGTTATCTACTTGTAAGCATACATGTATGTCCATGTTCCATGTAAATGTAACCTACTTCAACCACACGAATGGTCTTTCTATGATAAAACTGTGCTTATCATCAACTTTGATATAGACCTACCGCAAATGTCTATCTGATAGTTTGTTTAATTAGCTTTTTAAACTATGCTTTGATTACCTATGGCTTCCTGTGAATTTAATCAATTAAACTAAATATAATGCATATTGTGTTCGACAGAATTTTGTAGATATCATTTTGAATGAAATTAAACAAATAATACATGAAAAAAATAAAGCATTAAACCAATACCTGCTGTTAACTTGGCAGCCTGCAACAATTCGCCGATAACTTGTTTCATATAGCCTCTTGCCTTGAAAGTTAAAAACTTCGGCCTATATTGTTTATTCTACTATTAGGGTACATGTATTAGAAATAGAAAGATATCGGCATCATTTAATGCAGTGGCATTCTTTGATGATTGCATCTAAAATATCGTTATATCTACATTTGTGCTATTTTCATCTTATACGAGGCCTATGTTATGTGTGTTTCGTTTCTCGATCAGACATGTTGTAAGGAATGTAACTTAGTCATGCATGTTGCTCTAATTAGGAAATTATTAGGCTGTAGACGTAAACAGGGTTGATGATATTGAGCCCAGAGATAACCTATGCCGATAATTATAATTTTTAGCTGAATATTAATATGGCCTCAATTCCGCAATAACAAATTCATGTAATATATAGTAATTAATATGAACATTCGATACATATTAATTGGATAGCAATATGTGCAATATGGTATGATTCAAAATATTTTCATGTAATTTCAAATCTCAATCAAAATTCCAAACAAGTTCTGGAAATTGTTGATCCACTTCAATGTAACAATAGTCACTCTTGGGGGTACTAAGATTAGACTCAAGATTAATCTTGGTCTTGGGTCTTGGGGCTATCCCAAGAGTTAATATTGGGCTTGGGGGTACCCAAGCCCAAGTTTGGACCCAACAGTGAGTGAAACCTTATTTCGTAAACTTGAAATTGACGGTCATCAAGAATGATTCACTTCTCGCAACAGTCGTATTCTTTGTCCTCTACGTAAACCATGTGTTTGATCAGAGTGGTTCAAATATTGTTTCATTAAATTTTGCAAATGGCCATATAAATTCGCGTTGTGTTGCTTTATCATTTTTTTCCATTTATAATCGTGCTGTGTATGCCGAATGTTAAAATGCAATAGATGATATATCGCGCAAAATCCTCGTGTGGTTCCACAAATGTGAAACTGTGAACCAACAGACATACACTACTACTGCTACTATCATAATTCCCCATCATATTTAAAAATGAAATACTGTTGATAAATAACTCAGAATCCACCGTTTTAAAGCAACAATCTACGAAAATTCCATGTTTAACTAATTTGTTTCACAGCTTTATTTGGTTTACTAACTAGTTTGATTGGGAAACAGTAATTATCAAGAAAATTATAGATTTTTGCTGTCCGTGAGGGCGTATGATGGACAGAAAAATTCAATTCAGTAAAAGATGACATCATTTTGCCGTGGTTTAGTATGAGGCCATGTGAACTGCACCCGTTGATCATATTTTGTCATCTTAATATCAATGAGATTGTCTCCAGAATCGTTCATGCGAGACGGTAACAGTACAAAAACAAATCAGCATATTTTATCATTGATGCTGAAGTGGGAAAAAGGTCATAGTGAGTCCAATACAACATAAAATAAATGCAGGTTAAGAAGGAGTCATGTGACAATCCGGAGGAGACATTTATACTTCAAAAAGACTGCATATAAGGCCACTTCACTAATAATAAGCATGTATTTACTTCAATGAAAATCGGATACAACAGTTTCACTAAAGTGATGACAAAGTAAAGAGAAGTTATAAATTATGAAATTCAACAGGACTTAAAAATTGATCTCAAATCTATCATATTTTCTAACAAATGAACAGTTGTAAAGGTGAAACGTACTAACGAGTAACTTCACTATTGTACGTTGAGGAGCAAGAGGGGAAAAAGATCTGCCTCTCTCCACAGTTCTTCGCTTTGGTGACAGGTATCGTCCTGAGCATGACACAACGGGAAGCAGTGAGTGTAGTACATGTGAAAGAATACATGATCTTCCTTAAGAATCTGATCGACATAGTCTTACATCGGAGAGCCAAGGGAGACAGACAATGTGCTCAACACTCTCTACCACAAATTACTCGATGAAATCTATTTTGTAGTCGGTCAATGCGATTGGAGTCACCAAGGGATAGACCCAAAAATGGAGGTGAACAGTAATAAATTATAGATCTCACAAAGGACTCGCATGTAGCTATCAACTGACGTTTCGAAAAGGATGGCTTCAAAATTCTGATGGCATATAGTCGCCGTGAAGCAGAAGAGATTATCTCATCGATGTGGCTTGAGAAAGTCCATCTTGAATTGAACTCAACTTTCTTTATATTAAGGCATCTTAACTTCTTGAGGTTGAAGGGCAGTCCGATCTCATTTGACCAAGCCAGGATTCTGTTGTGCTCGTTGTAAATAGCTTCAAGACTTTTGTGCATTGCATCCTTGTAAATGGGAAAACATATGGTCGTATCATCAGCGTATTTCATTAGACCTACTTCGGCATGTCCATTCGAGTATGTTCCCACCGCATTCACAAAGAGAAGTGGACCAATAATTGATCATTGGGGAATTCCGGAGGTAGCAGTTATTGCACTGCTCCTGTGGACTCCAAAACGCACGAACTGTTTACGTTGGTCGAGATAAGATAGTGCCCACTTAATAAACAAGCTGACAACTGTCTTGAAGATAATCGCAAATCCCTGCGACAAAGCTCGCAGGAAAAGAAAGCTGAACAAGATGATCAATTATGGATTTATGTGAAAGTCTGTCGAATGCTTTACTCATGTCGAAGGATGTCAGAAGAACCCCTGACGTTTCAGGTAAATCCACATTGAAAGCAAGGCAATCATAGAAATCCGACACTACAATAATAAAGGACGTTGAATGCAATAGAACATCGTAGACATGCGTTTTCTTAACAACAGCACCTAAACGATGGCGACTTTCAATGGTTGACAATAGGAAGCTACCGGCAGCTTATCAGTGTCCTTTGCCAAGAATCACGGTAATTGTCATTCCTCTCTATACAGATTCTGCAACTGCTGCGTGTTTCAGTCATTGTCTTTTTCTAAATATCCAGCAATCGACGCTGAGCAAACAGCTGTCGTCTATTCTAGTCAAAGTAAGCGAAAATTCGGATTTCTATGGATGCAGCTTTGAGCATGAAGTGTCGATTATCCCAACTAGAAAATAACTGGTTACTTCCAAATATTGAAGATGTCGTTCTTTCACAAAGTTCAAAACTGAGTGATCAAATCCTTGGTCATTACGGGCAATTCCACGTGAAGTGGGACATGGAGTGGACATGCATTTCTTTCACTGTTTTCTATATCAAAATTGCCTGAATTTTTCATTTCTGGGGCCAATTATTGAGTATTTTGATCAGAAATTGTTCTAATTTTAGATTTTATGATGATCCACGAAAATGTCAGAAAATGCGCATAATTTTCATAGAAGATATATCAATCGAAATGTATCAAACATTCAACATTTTATTGGGTTATTGCGTTTTAAGATTGTATTATGTATCACTCGTTATTATGGTAGTAGTTGATATCAACCGTTAACTTTTACTTTCGATCCAAGGTTGCATGAAAAGCAATTTCCAAAATGCAACGTACGAAATTACAGAAGCTTGAAGAGTATAGGCCTATAACCTAAAATATTGGACCATGTCTAAAAATGTTTAACCAACCAATTAGTAAAGAAGTTCAAAACAAAAAGTCGATTCTACATGACGTCAGCGCAAATCCAAATGCTCTTGGATGAAAACTGAACACCTGGTAAATAACAGTGTTCACCAACATCACGGAAAAGCGGAAGGTCAAATTGTTGCTGTCTTGCTGAATTGCGGTCCCAAATATATGTCAGCAGCCATTCATAAGTTGACAAGGAAATAAAAATAGATTGTAATGATGATGCAAGCATGTCCAAGTAGCATCGACTAACAGACGCTAATGTGACGGGCCAATGAGTGATCTAAAACTTGAGGCCGGCTGAGGATGTTTGTGAATGACCTTCCTCAAAATTAAAAGTTCGAAATAGAATTTTAGAATCTCCGTTAATTTCGTCGGCAACATGTTTAGAGATTCTCAAAGAATCCAATGAGTGCTGCTGGGGTGTTGCCCACGCATGACAACATTTGCTAGATGCTGTGATGAAGATGCGCGATGTTGAGTTGGAGTGTTCCTAGTTTCTAGTGTTTAAAAATTACCGTTAATTTATTTTAAGTTGCTTTACCGGTAATTTTCTGGTAATTTACTGGTAATTTATATTCATGTGCTTCTAACTTCGAATACAGAGCACCAATATGCTCTGAATTTAACCAAATGCACGTTTGGCTGAATCTGATTCTCGTGAAGGTTTGAATTTTGCTCAACGTCTGATTCTTTTTCATATAAATTGCGATTAAGAAATGAAAAATTGACATTTTTTAGAAGTTTGTTGATCTTTCATCCAAATAGACTTGATAAAATCAAAGGTTTGACGGCAAAAAATGGTTCTATGCAACGCATTATCGCAGCCTAATTCAGCCATCTGTTTTGATCTTGATCGTCAAAAATTAAATTAAAGATTTGAATGGTAAGATATTGACAGGAAAGAAGTAGAAGAAATACTACAGAATAGCAGCCTAAATGAGCAATGACAAGTGATGTTATCGAACTGGGTTGTTTGTATGAAAGTCTTGAGACATTCGATATCTAATTTACCGATGGTATGATAATTTAGCATCCAATCAAACTCAATTTACTAAACAAATATTTTGACTAAAATTTCGAATGAAATTAGCATAGCATGAAATTGCGTTTCAAAATTATACACTTTTATGTTTCAGCACGCGAAATTTATGATATTTTGTGAACTATGAACTACAAATCTTAATAACTTTCTATAAATACAAATTAGTTGTCAATGTGAAATGGATCATACCATCTACAATCTACCATACGTAGTAAATTTAGATACAAGGAGACAACAATGTTTCATGAAATGAATTTTGCTCTTTTTATGATTTTTTCCTTAATTTACTATCTCCCTAAACAATAAAGAAGCTGCCAATTTTTCCGTGTCGCTACCTAGACCCAGTGATCGATCAATACACTGAAGCTTATCGTCTACATCTGTCAAGGAATGAAAGTTATGTTGAAATAAGCATTTTTCAACAAACCTTGAATGAAATTTCCATGGTTTTTGTGGAGCAATTATTTGTGAAAATCATATTTCAATTTTCGTAGCAAAAGAGAACTTTACCGTCTCAAGTTAAGAAACATGGTCCTAAACCTGCACACTGAACGAATTTGTCCAACGCATCTCAGTTTAGTTATTGTTCATAATAACAAGTGCCTATCTTCTGAAATATGGTTTATGACAGGCTTCCAAGTGCAAGACGAATTCTTGCCATGACCAACGCAAATTCAGTAGCATTTACACCATAAACATGGAGCTTCTAAATCCTTCAATATGACGTCGACAAATTGAATTAACTGTTTAACGAATTCATATTCATTTCAATTTCTTGATGAGGAACTTGATTGCAAAACTTGTTCATATTGTTATCGATTAACGCAATGCGACTGTCAATTAAGTAACAACATTAACTTGATTTTCACAGAATATTAGCGAAACTGACAAATTATAGGCTAATGAATACGTTAAGTGATTCAGATATAAAATAACGATAGCTTGTACTGAAATTTGAGGAGCGAAAATTGACACAATGGGTTACAATTGAAATCGTCTTCAATATTTTCGTGGATAGTATTTTTAGTAATTGCAAAAATATGGTAGGCTATCGCATCACTATGCAGACCACAGACTTGAAAAAAAGTGAATAAAGGCATTAATAAGAAAACAATTATAGCGATCGTCTCAACCAACGAGAAATCAGAATTAGAAGATTTCAAATGCGTGTTGGAGAGACAGCAACTATCTTGGAATTTGATAAAATCAGGCATTTTTTGATACTGCTATGGTAACGGCAAAGCGGATGGTATAAACATTTGCATCATTCATAGACATCTCTGGTTAGATACATAGGCTAGATACATAAGCTATGATTCAATAAGACATGGTAGACACGCTAGACGTTGCCACCTGAGAAATAGTTTTTTGACACTTAAACAAGCGCTATTCCAATAGGCAGCTTTAAGTTTAAACTAGGTATAACAGCGTTGAATTCGATCGATCGATCCTTGAATTAAGAAAGTAGCTGTCCGCCCTGCAGAATATTTATTTCCCGAATCAATTCAGAAATGTTATGTCAAAAACATGCAAGGCCTGTAGACCAACTTGTCACCTTTACGCGCACACGTCAACCGGTAGGCCTGTAACGCTTATTAAATTCAAGCCTATATTGTATTCAATTCAAGGCTACCTAATGTGAATATCAAAAGAGGTTTCATGTGTCTCAACCGTAGGCTATTCTCAAACTCAATATGCAAATTAAAGGGCAGTGGTGATAACTTGTGACTGCTTTGGAAATTTCGTCGTAGCTACATGTAATCAGGAAACCCCGAAAAATCGGTAATTTATTTCAACCTTACCGGTAATTTACCACACTTCAAATGTAACTAGTTACTACTGATGCACACTACTTATAAGTTAACAAGATGTTAAATAATGATAAAAAAATGCACATATGTTCACATACTTGTTTGGGAATGCGACCAATGCTATTTTCGGATGCTAGTAATAAATTTAGGGAGGATGCTGAAATGATTTACTTCACTATGTAACGTACGAACGTTTTTTAAATACATCGTAAAGCTCATCCAATTGCTTGATCATCATAACTATGCATTCACGTAGTAAAGTGGATCTTCAATTATATTTCTGGCATTGAATAGCATAATATTCCCCCGAGTGAAACGTACGAACGGTGGCTTTGAGCATTTTTTTCTCCATGATAAATACATATTTGAAAGAATCAAGTGTGCACGTTTTAACTACAAGAGTTTTGCAGGTGCATGGTGGCAGCTGCCGATAAATATCCTACTTCTATCAAAGTAAATACACAGAAATATGTTGCAAAATGTAACGTACGAACAAATGGAATTGCTCTTGCAGTCAAACACTATTTTGTACTTTCTCCATGTTTTCTGTACTTTACTGCTTGATATTTGGTTTAGGGCCGGCTACCATGCATTATTGCAATATTCATCAAAGAACGAAATAAATGCTTTCAGGCACATAATTTTCAAGGCATGCTCTCAGTTCTTTTACCTTCATTAGCATTCAATTTTATTATGAAGATTTCAAATCAAGCAAGATGTTTGTCTGTCATTGCAGAAGCGTATAAGTTAGAATACTGGATCTTACGTTTTGTCTGCTCTGTGTGGTTGTCATCTCTCGTACTGTCATCCGCAACTGGCATTGCACTTGTAATATCTGGAAGAGAATGAATTCCAATGAGCAAGTTTATACATTTATGTGGCTAGATATTGATTTGGTCTATTAATTATTTCCTTTTCTCGATTTACTCAATACTTTTCTGGCAATGGAACTTCATATTTTCCAAGCGCATTGATGTGGCCAACCCAATATTTTCGCTTCCCTTTAGATTGTGTACTTAAACTATAATGTAGAGCTTCCTCTTCATCTGTCGATGAGCAAGTTTCAAAACTTAACTAGAGCAAAATGCGTTGATTTATTGTTGGCCCCTGTGAATGATGAGGAAACGTGATTTCGAAGAATTAGAATTCGCATTTGAAGTATTTTGGTTTACTATAAATGAAGACTGATTCAAAACAATGGCATATGCCGGAGCGTATGGGTAAAAAGGAATTCCTACCACCTCACAGAGATAGGAAAACCCGCACGTCGCTTGCTGATTGTTGTGAATTCCATCAAAGTGTTTCGATTGCTACGATTCCTTCAGATTCGAGTGTCCATGCATGCCAGCATCTATTGTAACATATCAGGGCCTCCAAGGGTGGTGTAGGGCTGCTGTTATCTTGGTGCTGGGTGTATTAGGCTAGATTGTTGCTACTCTGGGTCCCACGCCTCACCTTCAGATGTTTCTGAAACCGTGAAGTGGTTTGTTGCACGATGGCAGTCATTTACCGATCATCAGGCTTCAAGTAGCAGTTATCTATTATAAATGCCGAACCATGCATTATTGATCAGAACACTCTGTTTTGCGTCAAGTTCTCTCTGTCAGCAGTAAATGTCTATGCCTGAACATCCTGAACTGGGTGAAGATATCTGCACTGTTAATATAACAGTGTGCAACAATTCTATCTCTTGGAGTAACTCAATTGCCCTAAACATAAACGTTGATAAATCAGGAATCAAGTCATCAAAATTCAAGGTCATGCGAACGAGTTGCCCCAAACACAATCCGCGAGTTAAAATATATCAAAAGAGTGAGGCGTAAATGCTCGTCTTTCACTCCGTTGAACATTCGGCGAAGGAACAGTGCTCTTAAGTTATTTCACAGACTATCAAACGAGAAAAGCTTACTCCACGATCTTCTTCCTCTAACTTTCCCTTGCTCGCGCTGTCTGATAATTCCTTTTTCGCGCACATTGTGACGGCAAGCTTCCTTCATACCTACATGTGCTTCATTATGTAATGAATTTTATAAACACAGAGCCGTTAGACATGTTTGACGCATTTTGACGAATTCTTTTTGCAACTTTTGTATTTTGAAAATTCATGTATCTTCTTTTCTGAGTATTATTGTCATTTGTGATATATTGTAATTAGGGCAACCACGTTTAACCTAAAGACTGATCAAATTTAACTTTATTTCCCCTTATTTTTAACGTTATTTAACTTACACAAAGAGTATTAATAAAATAAATTTCAGCATAACAAACAAATTTTATAGGTATTTGGAAAATGCCCTGACCAGTCATTGCACAATAGTTGAGTCGGAAAGAGTCAGGTTTTTAAAAGATCTCAATTACAGTCCGTTTCATAAAAAGTGGATCATCCTAAAATTTGACTAAATAAAACAGAAGTATGATACAAAAAGCATTTTTCATGTTATTTCATGTCCCTAATATATTTAAATGTCCTTATGTAATCTGATAAGCTATGATACAGTAACGGTTCTTAAGAAGCTAATATTTTGTGGCCCTACCCTTATTGTCAATGACATTACCAATTCGTCTAGGCATTGATTCGATGATATCGTTGATTTTTGACTGATCTAACTTTCTCCACTCTCTTTTTAACAGTGACGTAAGTTGTGATACGCCATCTGTAGGTAGCAGTGAACGACGAACGTTACGTTTTTAGAATACTCCATACATTTTCTATGGGATTCAGATCAGGAGAACGAGCTGGCCAAGATAATGTCCTAGGCCCTAATTGAGACTTGCATAAGTTGACTCTACTACTCCTGTGACACGTAGTATTATCATCCATAAATAACCAAGTCGATGGATCACCAAGTTGATCTGTCATTTGGCCAATGTTCATTCGTAAAACATTCACATAGCGTTCAGAATTCATGGTTCCTTGCTGTATGTGAAGTCTTCTACGAATAGTGGACTTAGAAATAGACGAGACTAGTGCAGCCATCTCAGTTAACGAAAGACTTGGATCAACTTTAACAAATCTCAAAATTAGGCGGTCTCTACGTTTGGATGTTTTGCATAGACGGCCAGAGCCCTCTTTACGACAGAGTCGAAAATCATCATTATGCCATCGATGCACATTTGTGTAAGGGACATTTAGTCGCTTGCTTGTAGCTCGCAAAGAAAACCCTGACACTTTGCCTTTTGTGAATGCGATCTCGTTATTGTTCATTTGTGCTTTTTATTGTTTTCAACCGGTAAGAGATAGATTTCTAGCTGAAAGCAATCAGGAGTGCTGCCAACACCACCGCAACGAAGTCAGGAAGCTATGGAACATGAAGTTCAGTTAATCACATGTAGCAGTTACATTATTGTTGATGAATAATGGTGCTATACTGGCTCTGATTGACCGATTTTCTTTATTTTTGTTTTGCTTGATATCTTTTGGCTTGTAGAACAACATATTACATAACAAAGGAAACAAATGTAATTTTATAAGAGTGAGGAATGATTTTGTGTAACATTGCTAAATGAAGATCAAATTATCTACTACTTTTTTATCTATAACAGGAAAACAACTCAATATTCATGCTTGAAATTTCCAACAATGATATTAGTAAGCACAACTGACATATCTTCCAAATTTCAGAGAAATTCGTTCAAGTTTGGCGGAGTTAGACAAAGTTGAAGTTAAGGCGATGTTTAAGGGTGATCCATTTTTTATGAAACAATCTGTATTATTTTTCTTATGTACAAAATTTTTTGATCGCCATCCAGCAATCATCTTCAGGTACAAAAGATTATTACAAAATTATTATTATAAAAATCTTTTGTACCTGAAGATGACTGCTGGATGGCGATCGAAAAATTTTGCTCATAAGAAAAATAATAATTGAGATCTTTTAAATATCTGATTCTTTCCGACTCAACTATTGTGTAAATTTTATAGGAAAATAAATGTTAGCATAAGATTGGTTCAACGAAGATTCATGCATAACATCAAGTATCTACATTGTCGGGCAGAAAATTACGACCATTTGTTAAAATTTTCTTCTGGATTGAGAAACTCCTCTCCACTGCTGCTGAAGTTGCTTGAGCGTTCTGTATCTTAGTATAACAGCTCGGCGAAATATCATGACGAGAACAAGCAATAATGGACGGTATGTAACATTTTTCAATCTTCTTTATTGAATACTCTTTTAAATTACAAATACATGTATGAGCTAAGAACTCCTCTTGGCTCAACGCAGTATCTAAATTTAGACTACTTGTGACATAAGCAGTATTTTCATTTTCAGCACTTTTTATTAACCTGTTAATTTCAGCATTCAAACAGTGTTTTTAACTGGTGAATAAATAGAATAATTGGCTAAACGATATCTAACACAGCAAGAGATTTTTAACTTTATTTAACCTTATGAGAGCATGCTTAACTTTATGAAACTTCATTTAACTTTATTTAACATGGGTTGCCCAAACCGTAATGAATGCTTTCCATTCTTGACGAAATAAACATTTTGCTACTACTACTACTACTGCTTAACGTCCCATCATTACTTGAAAATAGTGTTCATTACATGCATACAGTAATATTTCTTAACCTCTTTGATAAGTTCAACTTACTCGTCTCCAACACTTCAACTTCGCACAAGTACAGCGCGTGACTGCTGCTCCTCTTCAGAATAGAGACAAATCTCCCACTTTTGTTATCACAATTTACCGTTATCATAGGCTTGTCTTTTGATGCTCCGATTTGTCCACAAAGGTATTGATTTTCAAATTCGGACGACCATGTAGCGCTCTCAATTGCGCTGAGATAAACCTTGCTTCCTGTCAAGGCTTCTGAACAGCAGTCCATTCGATTATAAATGACAACATTGCCAATTGAATGTTCATTCTCAAGATCAACACTCCAGGAACTGCTGCTTCCATGATAAGTCGCTGAACACGAACCTTGTTGGAAAATCGGATCTACAGAACCATCGACAGCATGATGAGGATCTCCTCCTGTAGATGTTGAGCTTTGTACTGCTACCTTATGGAGAGCTAAATTATAGTTCTTTCCGTAGACCTCAACTTCACATAAAGCGAGTCCGACGCCGTCTTTGATAATTGAGACGAACCGTCCGGGCTTATTTTTGCAATAAATCATAACTGTGACTTTTCCTATTGATGAGGAAGCAACCTGTCCACAAAGATATTGACTAGCTTGATCTGAATGGTCAGTCAATCTTCTAATTCTACTGATATAAATCTTAGCTGCAACTAGACTGCCATTGCAGCATGGATCCAAGCGTTGATAAATGACAACCATACTGATTGAGTGCATCGTTTGAAGGTCTACACTCCAATGCATTTGCTTAGCATCAGTCAGCGAGCATGAACCGAAGAAAATGATCGGATGTCTTCTACCGTCAACTGCTCTGTATGGCTTATAGTCCGACATTGTCTTACTTTGAAGGGCAGGTTTTCCTAAAGCTAAATTAGTTGTTTTCGGTACACAAAGAACATAGATATTCCGACTTAGGAAGTGATGGGCAAGAATTAGTAAGCAAAGTCGAAACATCCTCGAATGCACGGGTAATATTTAACTTTTTCTCAAACTGCGTTTCCATTAATTGTATTACAATTATTTCAACCACTGCAGCCAATAGAAATTCATCTGAATCTGATTTGTCCACGTCAACGAACGATTCACTTGTGGAGTTCTCCACGGTTCGGGGTCAACGATGTTGCATTTGCTTCTTCGTTATGTCAACGGGTCAATTGGCTTAGACAAAAGAGAAACCACATGGGCATTCGAAAAATTGAAAAACCGAGAAGGAACTGGGCAAACGCTTCTTTGAATTTCTTCCATCTTGCGGAGACGCTCGGCTTCTTAGAAGACAACCGAATTGACATCTCCATCGACCTGACGGGGACTCATAAGAGCAGCCGCTGCAACAGGCATGTTGAGATTGATGCCTCCAATGATGATAAATGCCCCTTCCACGTGTATTCATTTTCTAGAAAGTTAAGCAGCGGAGGAATGACCAAATTACCGAAACCACCTCCAACACTTCCTAAAGCATTAGGCAATATTCGACATTTGTTGGAGTACATTGGAATCATTCAAAAAATATAGAAAAAAGAGCATCCGATGCCTACTTCCTTCGCCACATTTTCTGTCTCATGCCCACCAGGAGCCTCTATATTTATAGTTTGCACCACCAATCGCTCCATAATACTTAGGACCAAAGTGTTTATATATCAAGTGTGGAAACCCTCCATTACTCTTATGTACTTTTAGCGGCGACAAATCAGCCATCCTATTTTAGCCAAAATGAATGTGAGAAATTTTTATGACTGAAATAGTACAAGCTATTTCGGACAATTTGTGAAGCGTTTTTGTAATTTTCCAAGTGATAGTGATAAGCAATTTCTCATGCTTTTCATTTTATGTTTTCATTTTTTCCACGAACGCGACCTTTCTGAAAATTGCAACTTCAAAGATGATTTGATGACAATTCTGCAGACAAAACACATTTTTTTATTTTTAGATGTTCTGTAGTTATATGTTAAAAAAAGTCTGGAATGACAAAACATAATTCAGGCAAAATCTATAAGATGCGTGTAGCCAGGGAACCCTAGATGGCGACGCTGGGCCTTACCAAGGAAGTGACATGCAGAAACTTCATGCCAACGTAAAAGCATCAGCGGTACTGGAAATACAATATCTTGTCGTTGACGCGTATGTATTTCCTGTCTATTGAACTCCAATTATGCGACCACAGGTGCACTAGGTGACATGCCACGCTCAATCTCGCTTAATTCACGCGTGAACCACGCGTAATTACACATGACCCTAAACATCCGTGGCTATGCGGGACATTGCTGCAACATCTGTTATATAAGTTAGTATACATGTAGTCGGAAGTCCTGTTATATAGACTTTGCGTCTCATGTGTCTGCATGTATCAGAGGCTAAACAATGTGATAGGACCTCAATTTCATGCTCAGGGAAGACAGAACATGCTTAGCGGTTCATCCGTGGTTCAAGCGGCAACGCAGACAACCGTAGACGACGCGCAAACTATAAACGCTCGCCCGCGTGTATTCATAAACATTCCCCATGTTTTAACAGCATCAGATCAGAACAACAACGCGCGTAGAAGAATAGAATGTCCTTAACCACGGACGTTTGGGGTGTTCCGTAATTACGCGTGAATTACGCGTGGCATGTCACCTACTGTGTGCATGGCTGAGTTAATGGTATCTTCTTAATTGAAGCTATTAATGTCGTCTAAAAAGGAAGTTGAAGGAATAAAGTGACGAGTTAACAATGAAAAAACGAAGAAAAAGTAATTTCATCATTTATTCACTATGGGCCGGTTTCATAAAAGCGTCATAAGCCTAGAACCGGTGTTAAAAGTCAAAACTTCATAAAATTGGAACGTTGCGCGTTTCATAACGCGGTTCTACGAAGAACTGGTTCTAACTTTAGAACCATTCCAGTTTCATGAAGAAATATTTTCTTAACACCGGTTCCAATTGAATGAAATTATAACCTCATTCTAGAACTAATCGAACGTGGTTCTAACTTCAATTGAATTGCCACTTCTCTCGAATGCACAATCGCAGCAAAGTAATGGCTGGGTATGTTTTAATGATTAGAAGCCTTCGCCGTGAGAGGGTATTCAGAGATAGAAATAATCCTTTCCATATTTACGGTGAAACAGAATTTACCATCAGATTGACCGTTTTGTCGCGAATTGAGAATCTAAAAGTATTTGTAGCTCTTCAAATTTCTTCTTCTTATGCTTCTGCGTCTTCACCGAGGTATCCTTACTTTCAATTATCGAATTCCTCTCCATAAAATCTAATATGCATTCTTTCTCTACGTTGCTAAAGTTTTCCGCTCGCTTACGCTGTGACATCTTGAGAAAGGAATTTCCTGCAATCGTTGATTCAGATCGAATACATTAACTTGACGTCAAGCCAATAACATCGTGGTAACCAAGCTGAAATGTAGGTCATGACATCACCTCAACGTCACTTTGGATTTACCTCTAATTCTAATTGGAACCAGTTCCAACTGGAACCATGAGGGAAAGAACTCGTTTATGAAACTGAAATTTCTCGTCGGTGCTAATTAGAACCAGTTCTTACGCTAGAACCGTTCTAGTTTAGAACCTCTTTATGAAACCGGCCCTATAATTCTATCTAGCTGTGGTTCATGCATTATAAACACCATATCAATAAGAATAGCATAGTCATGTAACTGCTGCATCGAAGCTTACTGGCATATATAGCTTTAAAGCAAAAATGCGTTTTCCAATAATATGCTCCAATTTTCATTTTATGGTCTGACTTTCCGAATATTAACCCTTTCATTCATATTGTGTCCATTTGACAACATTTCCACCTGCATCTTTTGGGACATTTGAATCCCAAAAGCGGCAAAAATTTATTACCAAAAGAAAGAGGAGCAAGAGGACCAAAAATAATTTTCAAAAAAAGCTTCAATGCTTAAAATAATTTAAGAATAAAATGCTTAAAATTGAAAAAATGCCAAAAATGCTTTTTCTTGCTTGTGTTTTATGACAATCCTGCAGTTGATAGAGGAGCTGCGCAAAATATTAATGTGAAGAATGTCAAAAATGTGTGTCAAAAAATGTGTGAAGCTGAAATTGATGTAAACTGTAAACACAATGGTACGCAGTATCAATGCAGAAAATTGGTGAATTATGTACGAGTATATCAGCACATCACTAGTAATTTAGTGACTGGTGATAATGAGAATAGCAAGAACAAATCCAGTTTCCCAGATGTCAGGTCACTGTGTTCCGATCATGGTCGTATGAGCACTTTGTGTATGAGAGTCTGTAAAAGTGTCAGCTGAAAGTTGCGCCTCGTTTAACTTTAGTGACACTTTTGTGGCACACACGTGCAATATTTTCACTGACACTCGGTTGCAGTAACTTCTAAAAATGTCAGCAATTCAGTGTCAGACAAGAGTGTCAGTAGCGTTTACACGTCTAAGTTAGGTGGCAGCAATAAAGATTCGTGTGTAAACGCACCTGAAGAAGCCGAGCATCTCTGCAAGATGGAAGAAATTCAAAGAAGCGTTTGCTGAGTTCCTTCATAGTTTTTCAATTTTTCGAATGCCCATGTGGTTTCTCCATTGTCTAAGCCAAATCCTACTGCCGCCTTTGTTTAGGTACCACTGTCATGACAACGAAGTGGCGTCGCGTGCTCCGAGACCATAGGCCTTCGCTCCATAGTGGATTCCTATATTTCTGCAGCAGACAACATGAACTGCATAAAATAATTAATTTGACACTATCTTAACTTCAGTGAATTTTCAAACACTTGTACAAGTACATTAACTTTCAAGTCATGCTGGCATCCATGACTGCAGAATGAAATGATGTGAGAAATGAAAGTTACACTGAAGTCCACAGACTACCCCATATTGACTATACTGCATGTGAATAGTGATTCACTGTGAGTCTCATGTGACAACCTCTTTTTATGAACAGCCTCATAAGCATGCAGTCCTAAGCTGATTGTTCGTCAACGCGACTCTTGTTCTCCCAAGATATTAAACGTCAAATGACAGTGAAAATGTGATGTTAATTTCTCACATGACGCTTGATCGCCTTGGTAAGATTACTATAGAGAACATTCACTCTCAAGGAAGCTCTTGCCAATGCAAGACTCTGTTGTGTTCATTATAGCCTGTCAATCACTTACATGTTTCAAATTTAGAGCAGCTAAAATGTTTTTTGTGCTCCTCATATTCTATCCCTTGAGAGTGGTTTAGTTTTATTTCAATGGCATGAGCTTCGTGTACGATGGTTCTTCTTTCTGCATAATCCCTCGGACGACTGGCCGGTGTAGAAAATAACCACTGTTGAAATCGCCGACATAAACAATTGCCCGAATCAAACATCAAATTACAGAAACTTCATCGCATTATTTTTCAGCGGCTTCTCACCTTCCGATCCGACATTCAGCCATTGGTGAACGCAGACACGACGATTCAGCGCGTCATTTTCTCCAAAATTTAGCGAAGCCACGAGTAAGGAAAATTTGCGCCTGTCTCTATCTGAATCTAAGAATTTATAAATAGATCTTTTCTTGCATTGTTGCAATTTGTTTGCTTCTGTGTTTCTATCGGGAGAAGACGAGGTTGACTATCGAGCTAAGGGCACACGCTCCGCAACATAACGTCATCATAAACTCGTTGTATTCACTTCCCGCTCGTATTGAACTCATTAAATGGATTCAATCATACCTTGATTCTAGATAGCAATGTGTGAAAACAAATGGACAACTTTCTTCTTGGTACCCAGCTATTAGTGGAGGACCCCAGGGAGGTGTCTTATCACCTCTTCTGTTCGTCATAGCTGTAAACGATTATCATGCTCAACAACCAAATAACACTCTCCTAAAATTCGCGGATGACTTTTTTATTATCCATGCCCTACGGCATGCCAGCGAAGATCATCTTAGTTCGGAACTTGACCATCTGACTTTTGGTCTCATGGATTCAAACTTAACATAAGACGAAAATGATGAACATACAAACGAAACGGTCCATTGTTTTGGCTCCATTGGAGGATACAGCATCTAATTGTGAAATTGAAGCAGTAAAGACGGCAAAAATCTTGGGCATTACATTTGATGATCAGCTAACGTGGCACCATCACATTGAGAATGTCTTGAGCCGTGCCAGGAAAAGACTGTACATGCTCTACTCTCTTAAACGGATTAACGCTCCTCAGCGCATCATGTGGCTGGTACACTGTACACTCACACGATCGGTAGCCAGCTGCAGCTTTCCTGCATGGTGTAGCGTTAACAAAACTTGTTTCCGGCAGTTAACCCAATTTGAAGAACGTGTTTTCCGAATTTTTCGGATTAAGGGGAAAATCAAATTTGCTGATTTTTGTGACTTGATGGCAAGACGCCTATCAAGTAAAGCGATGTGCCCTCAGCATCCCTTGCATGTGATATTTGACAAATCATCATCTAGGTCTTCTACTCGCAAAGGATTCCTTCACAGGAAAGTGATGGCCAAAACCAAGCGGTTTCAGTCGTCTTTCATTAGATTTGCTTAACTTTCTTTCATGTTTTATCTTCTGTAATGTTGTACATGCCACTTCCGAATCTTGTTTTGAAGTGTAATAAAGCCATATTATTATTATTATTAATATCACACAAACACACAAATCTCTGTGATTTGCTATGAACACATCCCCAGCGCATTGTGTGATTGCTTTAAGATGCCTGCAGTTAACAGCTGAGCGCTGGCGGTTGGAACGTATTTGAGATCAGTGACTTGAAACTGTAAAGTGTATATAAAGTTGTAAACGTAAGCATTCTCTCTCAAAAAACAAAAAAATAAAACTATTGAACCTCTGTCTTATGAAAGTAAATAATTATTTTTGGGTATGCGGCGAAGGCCTCGCAGGCACGGATCGAGACGCCGCCACTATGATAACGGATGTCCACGACGCACCATTGCTATCAACGTTTATGTCCGTTCAAATTCTTTGTTATAGTGTCGGACATCTATAGACTTAACTATGCTTCAATCCGCTTCAGTAAGTGCACAGCAGTTATTCCACAAGATAGGAGTTTAGCCAATAAACTACACTGCCAACCAAGTGGTAGTTGTTGCACGAGTGCGACACCTATTTTGCTAACGGCTTGTCCGTCTTAGTATTCAATGAAGCCTCCTGTCTATCTCACAGTGAGAGCGTAATCGCCCTTCGTCTTCAATTCACACCATAGAGTAGGGATATACAGGTAACAGGGATGCGGAGTCGGAGTCCCATCAAATAAGATAAGATAAGATAAGAATCGTTTATTTCAAAATTACTGAAAATCAATCAATTACAAGTAATGTACAGACATGTTTGAGGTCATATTCGATTACATAGCTGTATGCATTGCGGTAGAAAAGAAGTTAAACGCCGATTAGTTATACACAAAGGCATTGCTAATTTCTGCGAGTGAGTGAGCCGTCTTGGGAACAAATAGTTTAGGATGTTATCATGTTTTTCCATAGACAAGAAGAAGGATATGGCTTGGGTCTCTCTCCGATCTCTAAGTTCTGGGAATCTCTCACATTTGCATTCTTTGTCACAGATTATCCGATGACAATGTTTTCTGACTTTCTCCAACTTTTTCGATTGTTTCTTGTTAATGCCAATAAACAAGGGATTGCAGTATTCTAAAATAGACCGCACCAAGCTTGAATAGACAAGGGTTAGAATATCTTTGTTAACAAAGCTCTTCATCTGTCTCAGAACAAAAATATTTCTGTTGGCCTTTTTACAGATGATGTTAATATGATCATCCCAACACAGTCTTGAATTGTATGTTAATGAATGAAATGATAAGACTCCGGCCTATAACTAGACCCGAAATGTAATACAAGTAAATTATTTATTCTCGTGCATAGCTGTCACTGTCTTGATGTCAACTTTCTCCGTCCAACAAAAGTACAGAGACAACAGTGCATACAAAGCTTGTAATAGTTCAGGGAATGAAGCGTGATAGTGAAAAAGGGATTGTCTTTTCACTCGGTGATTTAGTAGAGAAGACAAGCCTTCCTAGCCTCGATCACACCTACGCGCCAAAGGTCACATCAGAGACAAAGTAAAATTCTAGTTTGTTTGAGAACATTATCCTCTTACCCTCGCATTAATCGTGTGTGATGGCTCCTCTAAAGCGCATATTTTAAAATCGAAAGTGTACTCATATTTTTTGAGAATGATGGGGATTTTCCTGCCTGGTAGAGACTGGAGAAAAACCGTGTGAAGCACACATCAACAAGATGGGAGGAGCCGAGTCTCATGCATCCAACTGAAAGCGACATTTGATGAACTTTCATCGAAAATGATTGATAATTGATACAGCAATGATCGCTGAAAATAGGTTCAGTTAAGCCTATAATGATCTATGATGTGGATTGCTAGTTAATTTTTCAAAAAACAAGGCTTTATATATTGGCCACTCGGAGTCGGAGTCGGAGTCCTATCAAAATGATAGGACTCCGCATCCCTGATAGGTAGAGTGTCAACTCAAAAAGTATCTGTAGACAGTGAAATTTTATAAGAAAAGATTCAGTTTTTTGCGGAGAATAGGTTCTTGTGGTTCAAAAAATTATGAGCAGTTTAAAAAAAGTCAAAATTTTGCAAATTTTTATACTACCTGCATGGAAGCTTTTTTAGAAGTAGCATGAAACAAGTTGGATATCAGCAGGAATGAACATTTGCTAAAAGCAACTTAGCTAAACGGAAATTAAGGTGATTATCAAGGGAGTTTGATGAACTTGATAAGTAATTTCTTTGTTATAATTTTTGATAGAAATAATAAGACAAGCGTAATATTTTGACCATCTGAAGTGACCATCGCCAGAAATCTATTTACTTTAATTCCTGTGCACTAGATTCAAATTACAAAAATATATGAACGACAGTAGACTACTGTACATAACGCATGCAATCCTAAAGTAACAAATACTACGGTAAATAAAATCAATAGATATCTTATGAGTCAAACAATGGAGGATGCTGAAGTTTCATGAAAATTGTTCTTAGTCTTTTGACTTCGACATGAAAATCTGGCCATGTTGATGTAAGTTTAAAAGCACAATGCGAACAATGCTTTGTCAACTGATGTGTACCGGAAGCCGACCAGCAGTGGATTGCTGCTGCACTACCATAGTCATGTCGACCAGTGTACAATAGATCACTGCTGAAAACCATGTTACATCGTGCTTTTAAACTTACATCAACATGGTCAGATTTTCATGGCGAAGTTGAAAGACCAAGAAAAATTTTCATGATAACTGAAACATTTTCGGAGAAAGATAATTTAGTCAAAGCAAGATATGATATCGATAGGCCCAGTATAAGTAATGGACATTGCTCATAAATATTAGCAATATTCTTGACATGCTAGCACTTGAACAATTTGTTTTTAGCAAGTAGCCCAATGTATTACTTTACTGGGTGATTCTGAGATCCCGAAACTCAATTTAAATTCGCTGATTTGATTGTTTATTGAGTTTATCTTATTGAATCCTTGAAATGCTAAATCCTATCAATTTTCGCATTTATGCTCACATCTTGCCATGGCTTTGTTGCAAAATTGAGCAAAAAATAGATTTAGCCACAAAATCGCTAACTCACCACACAATCTCTTGGGGATGGTCGTTTTGTTCGACAAGTTCATTTATTCGACAGGTTCATTTGTTCGACACACTTTTAGTCATGCTCATATTCTTTGCAATTGAATTAGCTTCAGTACATTTAAAAAGGGATTTGTCGCTCCTCTTTCTGTCAATAATTTAGGCTTATTCATTACAGAGGTTCATCATCTGATGTTTCTGTTTCCTGAAACTCCCTCCATCTTCTCAAATTAAGGAAGCAAACTGATGAATATCGCAAATAATATTATATAAAACATCCCATTCAAATTTTGATTTGAGCCTCAAAAGATAATGCATACCGGAGATCTTTCTATGCGCATAGATGGATGTCAATGTCTGGGATTTCCATGATCTACGAGTATGCGATAAATGATACATAGAAGTCCATGAATGATTAATGTCATAGAAAAGTAACACATTGATATCCGATGATCAATTTTTTCGAACAAATGAACGCACTATCAAAATGGACCATAGAATTCTGCGTATGAGTTGTCGATGAAATGAATGTAATTTTTAAAGATATCTTGCCGAACAAAAAGACTAGACTTTTCCATTTCTATTTCAGACATTTCCAGATGGATTTCAGATTTCTCCAATTCAATTTCAGATATCTTCAAATTAAGATTGTTGATAGATAGATAGATAGATAGATAGATAATTCTATCGAAAGATTCCTCTATAGCAGTATTTCATGCATCAATTGCATCAGGAGGTATTGGAATTCCATGTCTATCTTCTTGGATTCCATTACTGAGAAGAAAGAGGATAGAAAATTTCTTGGCATCCACTCTACCTATGGTGAAATCGGCCGGCAATTTTCTTTCGTCATGCCTGACAAATACAATGACTCGAAGTCCAATCAAGGTGGGATCACAAATTGTCATGACGAAAACGGATCACAAGTCTGCGTGGGCCAAGAAGCTACATGACTCTGTTGATGGCACTGGTTTGAAATCTTGTGACCCTACATCTTCCAAATGGATTCAGTGCCCGGATCGCGTATACCCCCGATTATTTATCAGAGGATTTAAGCTCCGAAACAATCTCCTCCCTATACAGGCTCGTATAAAAAGACGCTTACGTGATGGTCCTTCATCCTGCAGAGCTGGCTGCCAGTCGAGCGAATCTTTGCCTCACATTATTCAACGATGTTTCCGTACTCATGGTGCTAGACTGAAACGGCACAACCATTTGCTGGAACGTTTGCTCAAATGTGTTGAGAAAAAGTCAAGCTTTTCCGCACTTGAACCGCAGATTCCATCGGGTAAATCATTTGTGAAACCGGACATTCTTGCTGTTTTCGGCTCTACTGCAATTATCATCGATGTTCAAATTTGCAATGACTTCAATGCTGCTGAATCCTTTTTGACTAAGGTGACGAAATACGGCTCACCAGATGTTCACGGCAATATATTGAACTACATTCGCAGATTGGATATTAATGTGCAGCATCTTTTTCATTTCGCGTTCATTGTCTCGTTCAGAGTCATTTTTTATGATAAATCTGTTTCTTCCCATATGCCATATCTCAAGTTGAGTTTCTATGATTTGCATGATTTGTTTCTTCTTGCGGTCCTAGGATCGCTCAAATGTTATGACTCTTTTATGATGGGCACGTAAGTCTATCATTATTTTTTCTGTTAATGTCATGAATTTATAATCTTATGCCTAATTTTCAACATGGTTTCTATCACCTTGTTTGCGTGACACCTCGAGAGTAAATAGTCGTCCCATATGTCTACTAGGCCTCCTTCCTCATTTTGGGGCGGTGTCCACCACTGTTTGGTGTGGGGTTGGCTGAGCCACACGTGAGTTCATCTCTCGGTTGTTATCCATGTCCTTTCCTTTATCGGCATTGCCTCTTTTGTTACCTGTAGTATGGTATCTTGGACTTGGTTAACTTTGAGTGTTCTTTTATTTTGTGTTAACTGCTTTTGTTTATTCAGTTCGCAATTGTAATGCGTTTTTATGATTTTTGTACACTCCGAGTTATTTGTAATTGCATGCCTCTCCCAGTGAGAAAATAAAGCTTTACCTAGATGGAAAAGGTAAAGATCCAATCTCTTGATATTAGTGACTGACGTTCCCACGGGGTTCACAATGAGTGTACCATGTGTTGCCTACAAGCCTGTGTGTAATCGGTGGCGATTAACTATAAAGCATTGATGAGTGACTTTTACAACAAAACTAAGGATTGGGCACTGACTGATGTGACACGAATGAAATGGCCTTCCAATGCAACGCTTGCTAGCTAAAAATTCGAATAAAAATGATTCTTGACTTTTCAATTCAATGTATTTAAAAGAAACCTTGTTTACTATAATTTGAATGCAGCCGATACGGTCATGTAAACTCCATTTGTTCGGTCGTTGCATTCGGCACACACTATCAGCAGTTCTGCTGCCCATTCAACATAGTATCGTCAGTCGATATTACCATCATTTTACCACATCTTTGTCATGTTACTTCACAGTAAAAAATTGGCTTCAGTTATATATTCAGTCAGCAGCAATTCATATTTCTGGACCGTGTTCGCCCGTTACAAATTTCGGAACTCAGCTTCGTCATCTCTATTATTTAAGCTCAAAGCTCTGGTAATTCAAGTATACTTGATTTATTCTACCCTAGAACTCTTTCCGATGATAAACAGTCCATGTACATATAAATTATTTAGGGGAAACGTAATTGATTGCACTTGCAGCTTCTTTTCTTTTGCGTTAGCTCGTTACCTGCCAAACGTTCGCTCGTTACTGCTGTTGAATGCTACGATTATTCCTCTAATTATTAGAATAGGAAAGTATTCACGTTGGAGATGTACAAAAAATAATAACAATTGCTGTTCAAACTAAGCAAAGAAAGCTAGAAAATCACTTCAGTTTACACTATACCTTTTTCACATGTTTTTCCTAAAATACGCGACTGACTTGATTTTCAAAAAACTCAAAATAATTTTCCGAAACATAAATTTAAGTGCAGAAAATTTCGGAATTAATAAGTTTAATTTCAAAAAACATGACTTTAATTTTAGTTTCAAAACTTGGATATCAGGATTCTTAAATTCACTTTATCTTTTTAAATTCATTTTACACTTTCTGTAAAACAAATTACAATTCTGAAATTCATTTTGCGCATTTTTAGAATTTCGAAAATTGATTTTAGGCCTACATCATCTGAAATACATTTGAATTAACTCAAGCTCATTCAACGTATATTCTGATTTCCAATTTAGTTTTCGAAAATCAAGCACATATTATCTGAAATACAGGTGAAAAATGTGTAGTACGAAACAGCTAGGTAGGCCTACTACTGCATAATGAATCTTGCAATTCTAATTTTCTGCGAAATCGGTTTGAACGACTACTAATCCTAGGTCACAACCGATCAAAGATTTCGACTGCTTGCATACCTTTGATTGGTTTTTTTTTCAATTGAGTCGCACAAAAGACACTCTTTCAAGAGCTTGTTCTTGTAAAAATGCCATTGGCTACTAACCAAGGTTTCAATCTTATGGTTTTACTAATTCCGTTGAGGATGGCTGCCACCTATGTTACTGGTGCAGCGGAGTCTAGAAATGTGATTGAATTGCAGAAATTATCAACAGCTCTTGAATGCACTCTTGACAAGCAAACTGTTTGCATTCTGCGAAATTTCTTTCCTACAACTTGTTATCATACGAATGAATTCCAACGACAGCATCAGATTTTGACAGATACGTAAGTAACAGGTTTGCCGTTAGGATGGATTTCCAGCCCAATCCCAATGAGAATTTCCATTGGGATTCCAATAGATCCCAATTCCAATAGAAATGCAAATAGCCGGCTTTAGACCTAAAAACGTACGCAATTTGACCCCAAGCTGCATCGGGCTTGCCGCTTAGACCTGCCAAACGTGATGCTTTTTGAATTGACGAAGTCCACGGTCGTAGGACTAGGCTGGCCTTAATGGTAATAGGGCTTTAATTGATTTTAAACAATAATGCATAATACGCGAACTATATGGCTATATTTTGCACCGAGACTGTCTTCACCCAAGAGCTTGGGGTCTACATGTATAGCTAATATGTATGTATGAACTACAAACACACTTGGTATTAATTAAGTCTATATCGGAAATGCGGTGTTGATAAACAGCTCGCTACACGGGCTCACACGCACAGTAGGCAACAGGCAGTAGACAGCGGCATATACGGTTAAATAGGTTTGAATAGCTTACAATGTATAGCTTAATTACAGAAGAGGCGAAGCGCATGACAACCTACAGGCGAATTGTATAAGCCTATACATGCTATTGCATGGCTGCTACCTTTGTAAGCATCCCTATTTTTAGCAACTAGGGAAGTTAGAACTATAGACTAGGGTTAAAACTTAAAATTTGTGTAGATCACACTAAGAGCTCTCAATGCTCGAATTAAATAGAGGCAAGGTCAGACTGGATACACAGAAAAATGAACTGCTCTGCACAACCGGAAAGCATTTGTAACGTACTGACGAATGTCCACGATTACATGCATATTCTGTTGGGAGAGGGCTTATTGGGATCTAAATTGGGATTGGGGTGGATTTTTGGTACCCCAATAGGCGACATCTCACGCGTGATTCACGCGTAATTACGGATCACCCCTAACATCCGTGGCTACGCGTGAACCACGGCTGAACCAATTCTACGTGTTGTGTCTACTATGCTCAGTATAAACCTATTACGTTGTTTAGCATCTAATGCATGCAGACATAAGCCGCAAAGAGAATCACGCGAGGCGTTTGTGTCATTTAAATTACGCGTAGTTGCGTTTGGTGGTTTCAGACTATAGTTTCAGATAGCAAGCAAATAATTGCACCTAACTTGGTGAAGATCGAAAAATGGTGCGGAAAATTAAGGAGGACACCAAATGATCTGACCGTAACTTGGAGTCTCCCTAATAATTTTGTTTCTCATTTTACAGCATGTAGGCCTACATAATATGTCATTTTAAATGAAATATCAAAACTTTGAGCTCATTTACGAATATGTCAGACTCAGATTTTCATTAATCTTCAATTTATGCAGCAATGCTGTGAAAACATAGACAAGTACACCAGTTGATTTAACTTTGAATAAGATTCAGTAGGACGATTTTGCATGAAAATGCTGTAGAAAGTAATATTGCATTCCACGCCAAATTAAAGATCGACAAAAATATTTCAAAAACCCAACCGATAGAGTTGATGAGGTACAGGCACGCAGATAGGTGCGCCATTTCTTTCAACATGAGGCATTGTCCAAATTGCATGTAGAGATGCATCAAAGCCGGGCCGACGACAGCTCGACTGCCCATGGCTCCGTTCGACTTCATTTCGTTGAGCCGATTGGAGCCGCTACTCCTCGCCTTGGCTTGAAATCTTGTCATTGGAAGTCGGTGGAAAGGGAATCGATCCGGACTGAAATTATCACAACACTCAATCTAGAGTCTGAATATGTCCGTCCTGTCAAAGCCTCCTGTCAGCTGGAGAAGTCACGTTAAGTTTCATTCTGTCCTTCACGTTTTCCCTACTTTTTCATCACATTCAACAGGATAGTAATGGACAATACTGACCTATTATTAACAATTTAGTTAGCAACATATAAATAAAATCTAGACCATTTTCCTTTGCCTTGAGTGACGTCAGAGACGCTAGTGTCGAAAGATTTACAGTAATTTGTTGCATTCTTGTGCAGTTCAATTTCAGCATGATGGCAATAAGGGCCATCCATAAAGGATGTCGGAAACATATTGTCATTTTTCGACTCCCCTTGCCTCGTGAAGTCAATCTCGATCTCGTTTCTCAATTTCAAGTTCAAATTTGTCGACCTAACTGTAATCACGTAGTCTTATTTGTAATTTAAATTACAACTGCAACATGAATCTGAACAACATTTGGTATTCATTAATACAATTTAGTGCATGCTAGCGAATTCAATTTCGATCTCACCTCTCAATCTCGAATCAATATTTTCCAAATGCCGAGATCTCGAATTCAATATTACAAATAGGCCTATATCAGATTGTTCCAATTACTCAGAAAAAGTAATTAATTACAGACAATTGCCATTTACTGCACAGTAGTCTATAGTCCTATTTGTAATTGAAATTGAATGAACAACAAATATATGCACTGCATTTGCACTCATCAATACAGTTTAGTAGGCTACATCTGTGCAGAGCAATATTCTCACTGCTGAGAACTGTTTCCAGTTGCAACGAAGTCACCTGAACTCCCAAGTTGGCATGACAAGGTTACCGAAGTGCTAGTTTCTGTTTGCATGGATATTAAGTTATCACCAATCATTTAAAAGTCAAACACATGCTGAATGGTGCCCCATTTCGCTTTTACGATTGAAACTCGTAGTATAACACGTGAAAATGTTGACAGCGTCGCGTTCGTGCCGCATGATCGGCGCTAGAATGTGATTGTATATAAATGCAACTGCTTGATAGGGGGCTCCTCGTTATGCGGCACGAACGCGACGCTGTCAACATTTTCACGTGTTATACTACGAGTTTCAATGATTAGGGGCTTACGACTCCCTAATTTCGTGATTCCGTCTTTATTCATAATTACAGAAATTTTTCACGTACGATAAATAAGGATGAACGATCCTCATTTGCGTGAATACGACGATAAGAATGTTTCCCAGGATTTTATACTTCATTATGTCAAGTGAACAGAATTTTCTTAATCGTAGTTCTAAATATCAAGCCAGACAAAGCACAAGCTTAGAAGATTAATCAAATTACCGAATTCGTGACAAGAAATGGGTGGAAAGCAAAAGGAGAATCCGCTATTTGAACGATGATGTCAAAAGTCAAAACACCCTAAATGAAATAGTTGAGTAATCGCAGTCATTAAGCTACTAGCTCTTATTGAAATATATCTCTTCTCGTCTACATAGATAACCTGTGACAACACCATTGGGTAAGCCTGCCTATGCGAGCAAGCTCAAATGATGCATTTTTTTGGTTTCACGATGCTTGATAAGCAATAAGCTTAGAAATCAAGGTTTTATTTGGAAAAAGCGAAGACAACTATAACATTAATTCAATGGGATTAATGAAATTCATAAAAACAAGCTTTATGATGCATATGCCGTACACACTCTTTAGTAAAATTAATGCTACATAGGGTTTGTCACCTGAAACTGCAATCAATGCAATCATGAATGTAATTATAATTGTTTTTCTCCCTGGAACGGTGGAATGGTCTTTTAATGCACAATAAAAATCAAACTTTAAACAAGCCAGTTCATAGCCGGTATGTCCGTACAGTATTTTGTTCACTGAATAATGGACTACGCATATTTGAGATAAAGAGAGGAAAGTTAATAAACTAATGGATGAGGATTTATTTCTCGTTTTATTGGAGCCCTTTTGACTATCGATCCCCGACGACCGAGCACTTAACTGACAATGACCGTTGAAACGATCGAAAGGCCTCGCAATAGAACAAGAGATAAAACTCATTAGTTTTTGGACCTCAATTACTGCATCTCGCAGTATTTTGCGCTTCGTCCAATCAATATTCGTCACCATCGACGACTATGAGACTTGATGAATTCCCGGCTTCCTACAAATATGACGAGTAGTCCGCATTCTTGACGCCTTTCATGACGCGCACCATCTGTTCTTTTTACATATGAAGTTCTCTCTCTTAATGCCAAAATATTTGTGTGAATATGCGCATTTTGGCACACACTTGCCTGTATACGTATATGTTGTTTATTCATCACCATGCTTTATTTACATGAAACTCTCATTAAATAAAGGACTTGGTATGATCAGTAAAAAAATGAGTTAATTAAAAAGCTAATACACTGATATTTAAGTTTCCTGAAATAGCTTCGTGAAGAGACCAGAAATTAATTGAATTTTTCGTTGTGAAAAAATATAGGAATTAACTGGACATTCCCTTACTTTTGAATTACCTTTCAGGTGGTATTTTGTAAATGGGCTGGGAAAACAGGGATATTAGTACAATTGGCTTCAACAGTTCACCAAATATTCCAACAAGCAATTGAATGTAACTTGTATTTTTTATATGGCATCATTTGATTTGTTTTTATGCAATTTTTATTTGATTAGTGTATGCATCAAAAAATTCTTATCTCCAATAGTCGAGATCTCGCCACTGTTATGATCTCAAGATCTCCAACGTCTAAAAATTGTCGAGATCTCGGTATTCGAGATTGAATTCAATAATTCATTGCCTTTCAAATGATATTTAACATGTGGGTACGGGAATACAGTGCATTTGGCGTCAACAGTTAAGCTCTCCCAAAAGGCAATTAAATGCAGCATTAATTTTCCCATGTCAACTCTACAGACCGTTTCATGAATAATTGGGACACATAAGTTAACCTATTTTCATGTGTAATTTTCGTGTTGAAGTCCTGGTTCAATTTTAATAAACGATGCACCATTTGAAGCCTTATGTTCCAGTTCCACATATCATTTTGACACACAGTATAATTTCTTAAGTGGTCAGTTGTGGTCAGCAACCCCCACGAAAGATAATTAAACGTTTTCTATGGTGCAGGATTTTAATATGAAGACGACAGAATTTTTTTATTGAAAATTGACAGACAGTGTGAGCCATCATTCGGCTTCATCATGATGTACAGATTTTGAGATTCGTTGAATGTACATAGAGATACAGTACCCATGTTGTACCAAAAATTGCTACTAAAAGAACATCTGACGCGATTTTTCAGTGATGAAGATGCACAATTTCAAAAAAAACTCTGTATCATGCGAAATAGTACCGGTACTTTAAATTGGCAGAGCATTTAGGTTGTGTTTGGTAAGTTGTGGTCAGCCAACGTAAAAGTATGAATGTTTGGTCAATTCATTCACCAAGATCTATAGACGAAACTACGGAATGCTGAAAATCAAGAATATCGCCATCATGATCGCCGTGGCACAATCCAATCTCCTATTCGAACTGGCAGTTAACGCAACGCTAAATATCTCTTCTCTTTCGATCTTTGATATAGAAAGCAGCGCGCGCATAACAACTATTATCACAACAGTTGCAACAGCTGCAATCTACATTCCAAAAAAGTGTTGATGAATTGAGTACCAGAATTACACAACAAGTGAAGTTCATGAATAGGATGATAAATAAAGTGAAAACACTTAATCAAAAGGTTAGTGAATATAAAGGAAATAATGAAAATAAAGAACAGTTACATGTTGTTAAAATTCAATTGAATGCTCTTAAAACGGCGTTGAAGATTAACCAGGAGAAAATGCAAGTTAATAGAAAAGAAATTAAAGTACATCACACGCTGCTTGACGCAATAGATAAAGTGCAAAAGCAAATTAATAAAGTTATCACGCGGTTGTTGTCCATTCACACACGTAAATCTTAATAGAACCTTGTTCAGAGGCTTTAGCCGATCACAAACTCAAATTTAATCCTAAAAAATGCCTATAATTTATAAACACAATCTTAAACATTTTACTTCAAATCAAAAAATTCCACATGAACCATCTGTGAAACCTGTGTACCATTATGACAGTGTAGAAACAATTCAAAAAGAAGGCGCTGGTGTAAACCGCGATGCCGGGGTAAACAGCGGAGCTGGCATCTTTTCTGGTATAGGAAGTATCGTTAATTTGATTAAAAATAATAAAGATTTAATTACATCTGCTGCTAAAGGAGCAGCTGCTATGAGTAGTACAGCTAGTGCAATATCAAATGCAGTTAAGTCTGAAAACGAACTTAGACAATTAGAAGCTATTCGTAAACTTAGAAATGATGCAAAGGAAATGCAAAAAGATAAAAAACTTTCAGAGGAAACGAAAAAAAAAATTGCAAAATTAGCGAAGATGGAAAGTAAACATGATGAAAAATCAATTGAAGAAATGAGAGGAAATGGTGTAAACAGCGGAGCTGGAATAGCAAAATTCTAGTAGCAAACTGATTTTTTTGTAATAAAAAATATAATGCCAACTCTGATCGAAAGTAAATTTAGATTAGAGGATCCTCCGTTCGTCAGTTATAATCAAAAAAAGAATGACTATATAAGAGTTGCTATGAACCCCGGATCTTCAGGTAGAGTGAATACTGGAGATGATTTAATTTTTGAAGTTGATAATCAACAAAGTTATTTATATTTACCTGATTCCTTTTTACACTGCGAATATTCTCTCTATTCTGATGCTGATTTTACAACATCATTACCTGCTACGGATAATATTACATTAGAAAACAATTTCTTTCCAAGATTATTTACACAAATGCGTTTGGATGTTGCAACTCAAAATATAGAAACAATAAGTGATTCACCAGGTATTATTGATTCGATGCTTCGATTTGTTACAATAGGTGAAAATAATAAAATGCATGAAATCGAAGGTTGGTTTCCTGATAATAATGATGGTATAATTATAGATGATTTAACTCACGCTGGACTAGACGCAGCAGGAATTGCGAAAGATATAGAACAAATTGCAAAACATTTGAATAAAACAAATAATACTGCATATAAAGAAAGACGTAATTTTAATAATAAAAGTAAACAAACTGTTGATTGGTCATTGTCTCCATTATTCGGGTATTAAGATTACAATAAAATATCATATCAATTAAAGTTCAAATTAATAATTCATCGCACTGTAAGTAATGAATCAATATTATATGGTACGATTGGAAAAAAAGCATACTTAAAAATTGATAGACTTGAATGGTGGATAAAACATATTACTCCTAGTTTAGAGGTTGAATTTAGTATTACGAAACGATTAAATACTAATAAACCAATTCCAATAAGTTTTATGAAGCGTACTGCGAGTTCTGTAACTTTTTCTGAACAAAGATTTAGTTGGCATTTCACAAGAACATCGAATACTCCAAGATTTTTTTACTCGCTTTTCAAAAGAATTAAACTCCAAGTTTTGATAAGAACAATAGTCTTTTCCATATCAATTCAATTAGAAGTTTACATATTTCTTTAAATCAAACACGTTATCCTATTGATCCATTGAGATTTCTCCATTGATCTATCCATTGAGCTTATAGAAATCTATGTCGAGAATTTGGAGTAGAAGCACAATTAACTCCTGTAGATTGGAAGAATTTATATCCTGTTTTCTGTTTTGATTTAAGTGCACAATCTGAGGATATTATCAAGACTGGTTGTGATGTTACAATTAATATTGAAAAGAATAATTCCACATTATCATTAATGGCTTATGGTTTACTTTTGGAAGATGTAGAATATTCAATTGAAATTATTAATGGAAAAATGGTTAGGATCGGTTAGCAACCTGAGGACCTTTGGTCCGATCGGCTGAAGCCTCTGAACAAGGTTCTATAGGTTAGAAACCTGAGGCTAAAATTTTTTTATTAAAAAAATGGTGCAAGTGAATAAAATAAAACGGTTGAATTAAAACTACGTAACATCATTGACAAAAATACACCTAAAACTATTACGGGTGACAAAAAGAAGTATTACATAAGTAAACTAATGATAGAGAATATTAAATTTCAAGAAGAAAAGAATGGTGGAATTCTCCAATTAATTCCTCTAATAATAGGAGGTATAGCAGCAGCAGGAAGTGTTGCAGGTGGGACAGCTGGTATTGTCCAAGCAGTAAATAAAAAAAATCAGAGAAGGCAGCATTAGAAGAACAAAAACGACATAATAGGGAGTCAGAGAAAGCTGCTAGGGGTGAGGGAATAGTAGATAACTTTATTAGTATCTATGAAGGGAAACGAGTTCTTAAAAATGTACTAGATAATATTGGTGATTTAATTGAAATAAAAGAAACTAAAAATGATTCTGGAATATATCTAAGTCCTAGTAAGGTGCGTTAATATTTAATCTTTAAAAATGAGCGAAGTGAGCGAAGTGGTTTCCTTGAATTTGAATAACTTAAGAATTTCAAATCTAGATCTAATGGATTATCTCTTAAAAGTACAGAGAACCTTGGTTCCGCCAAATGCATCTTCGATGCCGAGACGCGAAGTGTCTACTTCGTTGCATTCCGGTGGTCATATACAAAAAGCATTATAAAACTTTCCTGGTTTTATTTGGAGTAAATATTCGAAAGAGAAACATTGGACATAATTTTACAGGTCCCGGTACAAGATTAGATTTAAGATTAAACGATGGTAATACACATAGAGAAAATAGTAAACCAATAAACAGAGTTGATGCAGCAGCTTACAGACATGATTTAGCTTATCGAAATCATGACATAAGTTCTCGACATGAAGCAGATAAGAAAATGATTCAGGAATTAGATAGTATTCAGAATCCTTCCTTTAGAGAAAGAATTGAAAGAATGTTTATTAAAAAAAGCTTTACAAGCAAAAATGCTTTTTGGTCAGGGTTTAGACAAAACTCATAACACTGAAACTTATGCCTCCGAAATGTCGAATGACCTAGGACGTCATGCGTCTGAAATTCATAAAGAATATAGAAAGCCCAAATATCTATTGAAGGTAAAAGTATTTAATAAAGATCATATTCGGAGTGCAGATCTAATCAATATGCCGAATGAAAGAGGCTTTAAGTACGCATTGACCGTTATAGATTTATATACATGATACGCTTGGGTGAAGCCTTTAATAAACAAAAGTTGTCTGTCAGTTAAATATGCGTTTGAAGAAATCTTTAAAGAAAGTAATAGAAAGCCAAAGAAGCTATTCGTTGATAAAGGATCTGAATTTTATAATAGAAATGTTAAGCCACTATTCGATTTAGTTTATTCAACTGAAAATGCTGGAAAAGCTGTAGTTATAGAAAGGTTTAACAGAACGTTAAAAAGTAAAATATTCAAGAAATTTATTGAGCAAGGTAATCAGAAATGGTTGAAGATATTACCAGAAATTGTAGATCAGTACAATAATAAAGTTCATTCAGGTATTGAAGAAACTCCAAAGAAGGCTTCTGACGATCCTGATTTAATACGAAAGAAAATATTCGAAAATAATTATTCGAATGAGGGTAATCCGAATTTACAGAAACGTAAGCCGAATTTAAGATTGGAGATGGAGTGCGAATATTCAAGTATAAAAATAAATTCGAGAAAGGTTTTGTTGGTTATTGGACTAAAGAAATATTTGAAGTTTATAAAATAAATTATGAAAATAACTTATGAAGTAAAAGATTTAGATAATGAAGAAATGAAAGGTAGATTTTATGAGAATGAATTACAAAGAACTGAACTTTAATTATCATTGGAACTAACGTTTCGGGAATTAAATTCCCTTATTCAATTCTAACAAAATATCAAAAAATGGTACTCCTTTTTGGAATTTATATAAAACATAAATATATAGTTGTCCACAATAAGTAGTTCCTGGTTTTTGAATTTGAAAGGTATTATACATTCCATTACCAAGTACTTCTTTGACTTCATTTGTAGGGGGAAGTCCGTATGAATCGAACCAATAGTTCTCAGCCTCCGGGCGATCGAAATAATAGTTTTCTCCATCAGACTTTGTCTGTGTACCTTCGGTCCAATTAGTATTCTTTCTCCCCGCAGACCAATATACTCCTTTTTGATCTGATGTGTGGAGATTTGTTATGAAATTTACTTGAGGTACATTAGCAGAGCTAGTGCTTCGCACATCTTTTATCATTTGTAATTCATCCCTCATCAATACGTGAAAATTCTTTATTCCTAATTGTTTAGCCATTTTTTTAAGTCGAAATTCTTAGTTGTTTGCGTTCCATATAATTTTACTAACTCGGTCAGGCCAGTCATTTTACATGAGATAAATTCTATTTCAGAAATTTTTCAAAAGAATTGTTTGCCGACATGAGATTATGTGACATCTGATAATGCGAGACAATCTATATGACTCAGAGCTTTGTTCCCCAGCGAGGCGACCTCTAGCCGCATCATGCATGACACCATTGTCTGCCACAAGCAGCAGCGGTTGCCATTAGGAGCAGATGCTGCCACGTATTGACAATTTCATTCTTTCTGTGAGTGTTCTACGAGACTGACTGTGTCTGCAATTTTGTGCGTCTTCCTGCTACTGCAACAATCAATTTCGTTTCACCTTCAATTTGTTTATCCTTCATTTCTGAATAAGAAATCATCATCAATGTGATAAAGTATTTCCACTTATCAAGTACGAAAAAAAGAAATATTCAAAACACTTGTTGTTAATCGCGAATTTTATTTTCAAAAGAAGGCCAAACCAGAAACGGAAGACAAGAACAACGAGATATTTTCTATAATAAGAGACTCTTTTTTCAATGGACAAATAATCCAACGACAGTTCGACGTAAGTGATCAGGCAACATGCACTATTTAACAGTGTGTTACGACCCTACAATCTTTGATCCATCAAGAAAAGGTACACAATATTTGTTCCTTATCATTAGCGATTGACCAAGGATTTGTGATAACTAAATTGAAAGCAGTGGAGTATTTATCAATGGTGGCCTTCACTAAAAAGTTGGAAAGTGACTATAATATTAAATTCTCTAGAAAATATGTAACATTTCTAAGGAAATTAGTATGTTTTCAAGAACTTCAAATATTTTGAAGATTACTTTGATTTTGAGAAAGAGCAACAGTTGCTTCAAACTAGCTCAGAAATATTTTCTTCACACGAATCAGGTATGTCATCTATGACTACTGACAAAATGTATGAGTAGCATTAACATTTTATTTTATGAGATGGAATAAGAGAATGGGAATGGCATTCCCAGTTTATAAATGAAACATTGGTTGTTTTTCTCATATTGTAAGACTTTGCTGTATTATATGAGTAGAATGCATTAACATTTTATTTTATGAGATGGAATAAAAGAATGGGAATGACATTCCCAGTTTATAAATGAAACATTGGTTGATTTTTCTTATTGCTATATTATGTGACTTGAGTTCCATAGTATCTTAGTAACTATATATCCTTAGGACTATTCCATATATCCTTAGTAACTATAGTATCCATAGTTGTAGCAACAATTCCAATATCGGATATAAAGGAGCTGATGGTTCTTTTGGGTTTTCATTTTCATCTTCCATTTTAAATGAATATTTTTGTTCATATTCATTTTTGTAATTATAAATTTTTATTAAAATTTTTATTACATTTGGGACATTTGTATTTTCCTCATGTGTATTTTGCAATTATAAATTTTTATTACATTTGGGTTATAAACATTTTTCCTCATTTGTATTTTTATAAATTTAAGATACTTTCCCCAAAATTTAAGGTGCTTTCCCCAAAATTTAAGATGTTTTCCTATTTTTTTATACTGTATTTCCATTCGTATCTACCTGGGAGTGTGATCCGGTGCTGAGCGAAGCGTTGCGCCGGATCTCGCACCCTATACTACTTGTTTTATATACGATACCCGATGCAAATTCGTCTTCATTCGTACGTCTCTGGTATGAAGAGCTTTATGTCACATAGCAAAAATATATACTGTCAAATATCTTTTTTGAGTAATACCAATAGTAAATATTTCTTTTTGATAGTGTGGTATTTTACTAGATTATATTTATTGTGAATTTTATGCTCAACGAGTATGTCGTCGTTGCTACTTGTCTACAAACATTAACAAGACGTTTGGTTAGCTCTACTTTATGAATCAAGTTGTTTAACATCAATTCATTCAATCGTTATCTTTCGTGTAACCATGTTGACTTATATCTCAAACATAACTATTTTTGCGTTCATGAATTATAATGTGTTTTTATTTCGGATTGATAATCTGCTTAATTTCAAAAATTACATAATGCATAATTGTTGACAGTTGAATACTTATTGATTATTTATGAAATGCCTCAGACTTGCGTGTATTAAAATCGAATTAAAATCAACACTATAACCCCAACAACTACTGATGCTTTCAAACGGACCCTTGTGGAAAACAATTCAAAGGTTTGACTTTCTGAATTATCATGTAAATGTAATTGGCTGAAGATTATACTTTCTGGTGACTTTGATATCGTTTTACTTATGATATGCCTATTGTTATTGGTCAACAGTGAGATATGCTAATATCTAGAGAATCGTTGTTATGAACCGCATTGTTGATTTGATATTAATCGCATTTCTTGAGGTGATAATACGCAGGGATGTCGGAAGATAATCTGTACAAGGGTACTCACTGAAAATGACACTTATTCTGCAGTTTAAAACAATTCAAACAGAGCCAAAATTTTCACCCTGATCTCAAACCGGTCCATTGAAGCAGTGACTTAGACACGACGTATGGACATTAATGAGGTCAGACCGACATGGTAGCGGCTTTGACCGTGATCTGATCAGACAACACTGATTATGTTAGCTTTAGAGAATATTGATCGGTGTGGTGCATGCTCATATGAGGAGCTTTTTTTGGCAACATGACCGCTTCACATCAGTTTCATGGTCATATCATCTATTTTAATTGAAATGATTATTCCTCTGCATTGCCAAATTACAAAAATACACGTACTTAGTTAACCGGGAGGGGGGAGGGGATCAGAGGGAAAAAGACTAATCAGAAGGAATTAAAGTACCTACTTAAGAATTACAAGTCATAAAGGGACTGCAGAGGTGAGATCTGTTCAGTCATTGATCACCAACGTTGACATGATAACAAGCCAATTTTGTCTCAAGAATGTTCTACAAAATGGCATTTTGAGCCTCTTATTATCAAAACGTGGTACAATAGACGATAAGGGCAATCCTTTCATCTACAAAAGAAAGCTTTGAAAGTATAGCCAAACGTTCTTCATGGAAATTAAAGAAAAAATTTCTGTTCTGACATTGAAATATACAAATCAGTTTACGATCTCGCTTGAGCAGTCGGTCAACAATTTTCAAAGATTCGGGGTCCAATATGCCAAATAAACATGAATAAGACATCGGAACACTTTCGATTACACTTCTAAACACAAAGTATAGGTCGTCATGGTTGACTGAGAGCGAACAATCTTCTAGAGCAAAATTTGAAAGTCCTTCAAATTATTTGACAATTACATTTTTACACACTGGATGCCACGCGATTTTTTATGAAATTGCCCTGGAGGCGGCCCGAATTTTAAAATCATACTTTTGTACGTGTTAAAAGTCTATTTTCGATTGAAAGACCATGTTTTCACACAAATTCTAATTTTCATGCTGATGTAATTTTCAGCCATATATGGCCGCCGCGGCCTGTATGACAGCCGTAAGGGTCTTGAGGCTTTATTTACGTTTATTTACTAAAAAAGTTATTGTTGATTGTAGATATTGTTGAACAGGGATACATGGAAGATTTGTGCTGAAGTATCGTTACTTAGAATGTGACATGACCAATGAACAGAAAGTTTCTTGACTCTTGTGCACACATTCCGATCAAAGGAGCTAGCATGACGACACACGCTGCAGCAACAATAATAGTCCACGAGCATTGATTTATTTGTCCATCCAATGAGAAACGTGTTGCTATAACTGAATGTTCATCAGTGGCTGAATGAAAGCGTTTCCGGTAATTGTTTCATTATATAGACAAGATTTTAGGTTTTTCCTGCTCAATAGATTCACAAACGGTCACTTTAGAAATAGGGAAAACTTCACAAATATCGTCAGCGTGCATATAAATGATAGTTTTACTTGGCAAAGTATTCAAGTCTTTACAACGAAATGTAAGCAGGAAAGGCACTAGCAGAGAGCCTTGCGCCGCATCACTGGTAACTTTGACAGGATGACTCAACAGTAAATGCGTTTACTTTTTCCTCCATTCAGAGTGTTGCACACTCCAACGTACACTACTTTTCTTAGAACCAGAGATGCGGAGTCCTATCATTTTGATAGGACTCCGACTCCGACTCCGAGTGGCCAATATATAAAGCCTAGTTTTTTTAAATAAGCTGGTAACCTACATCATAGATCATTATAGGCTTACCTGATTGTTGCATCAATTATCAATCATTTTCGATGAAAGTTTATCAAATGCAGCTTGAAGTTGCATGCGTGCGACTCGGCTCCTCCCTTCTTGTTGATGTGTGCTGCACACGGCTTTCCCCAGTCTCTACCAGGCAGGAAAATCTCCATCCTTCTCCAAAAAATATCAGTACACTTTCGATTTTAATATGCGCTCTGGAGGAGAAATCACACACGATCACGAATAGCGTGAGGGTAAGAGGTAATAATGTTCTCAAACAAACTAGTATTTTATTTTTGTCTCTCACCTTTGGTGCGTAAGTGTGATCGAGACTACGAAGGCTTGTTTTCTCTACTAAATCACCGAGTGAAGAGACAATCCCTTTTTTCACTATCACGGTTCATTCCTTCAACTATTACAAGCTTTGCATGCACTGCTGTCTATGTACTTTTGTTTGACGGAGAAAGTTGACATCAAGACAGTGACAGCTATGGACGAGTATAATTTACTTGTATTATATTTCGGGTCTAGTTATAGGCCGGAGTCCGGAGTCCCATCACTTGATAGGACTCCGACTCCGCATCCCTGCATAGAACTTCAACTCCATCGATCCAAACAGTAAGTTCATTAACCTTGTCAAAGTTATCCGTTATATAAACTAATCGCCATATTTCATAAACTGATTGCATATATTAGAGTAGATATTATTCAGAGAAATCCAGTTGGTGGTGCAAAGCATCAGTTGTACGCATGTAGAAACATGTGCCCTGACGAAGTTGGGTTGTAGTCTTATAAGAACATAGACGACATCATAGCAGAATGTAGAGGTTCTTTTAAAAATACATGCAACATTTCATATAGAATCCTCCAAGCCACGGGATTGTCTGTTATGTCTATAAGCCTAGACACAAAAATACAAATAAATGAATGAAGGTACTGTAATTTTCCTTAACAGTATTTTTCATGTTCATCAACTTTTAGTGAAGAGAGGTTAGCATTACCTCACTTTCATGTGCAATTTCCATTCGATATTTCGGGGTTGGAACCACATCATCACAATACACATGTAATTTTATGTTCCTGCTGAGGTGGTTCTAACCACGAAATATTGAATGAAAATTGCACAAATAGCAGCAAGGCTTATCTATCTTCACTGGAAGGTAAATTAATTACTTGTTTCCGTGCATGTATTGTAAATATCCTATCGCTTTATTTGACCTGTAAAGCAGATTTCTCCCGTGCGGAAGATAATGTTTACTTGAATCATGGAATCCTAGACATATAACACCTGGACTGAAAGCTGAAATTCATTTCTACACAAGACGACCGATTTGATTCTGATAATAGATGGAGAAAAATATGAGAAAATGAGATGATTTAAGAATAGTACTAAACTTAATCACGTCACGGTTAAAAAATTCGAAGAATCCAGGAAACGGAAGACACTAAAGTTAAACAATTATCCTAGTGGAAAATCGTGTCATAAATTAGGTTACTTAAAGTCAACAGCTCATGAATATAAATCAATGCTAATAACAGAGTTACCTACCTTAGTATAGTGTAGGGAAAGTAATACATACAACTGCTAGTCGACCCAACTTTCAAATGGAGGGAAAAATCAAGACTTACAATCAATTTTATGTACATGTACATCTATAAAATAAAGATGAGAGCTCGGCATGAAACATGACGAGAGGCTGACCAAGATTATAAATGATGAAAATCAAGAAACATGAGAAACCAAAATAAGGTCGCTATGTACGGAGTCATCAGGGAGGAAGGTTTCGGCCCCTAACCTCCAATCTGTACCACAAGGCGGGGCCAAGCCAACTACATCGAATGGACGATTAGGAAGGTTTCTCCAAGCCTGAGGAAACGTAGCTAAAACTTAATCGTAAATAAATTTGGCTACATGAGAACAAAATGATACATATCAGCATGAGGATAATAGCGGTTAGTCTAACATTCCTATGATGGAAGGTATTTGGCGAGGCGAAAAACAACCAAACTTATGAACAAGGAAACTTCTCTCGAGAAGGACTTCATGCAAGAATTTATTAGTGGACTAACCTTGTAGCCTCTTTCCTTGAAGATATTGAAAATGCCCTTTGCTCTTGATATGAAGGCGGAAGCATTAGATGAAATTCTAGCGAACCTAATGAGTTGGGCAGCAAAGATGTTTAAGCTAGTGTTAATGGGCATATTACTTTCGGGGAAAGTAGGGTTAAGTCGGGTAATTGCGCCACGCCTTGCAAAAACAACTGCAGTTTCTACAATATACATTACTTTCACTCGAATTTCGGTATATGATAAACAGATACACGTAAAAACTCAAATCAAACTGGAATTATTGGATTGACGTCGATGATAGAAATTTATAGTGGAAAAACCAAAGGATGAATCATAAAGTAGGTATATTAGATAAAATAGTATCCCAGCATATATTAAATCTCCGTTGTGTATACAGTTTCGATTTTATTAAATGAACTCGAGGGGAATGCAGTTGGAATTGTTTCCAAATGTGAGATATACACATTTATGCATGTTTGAAGAAATTAGGACGGAATTGACTGATGATCATGGTACTATAACGCAGGAAACCAAGGTAGATTTTTTCGATTGTCGCACTCACTTAAGTTGTCAGAGTGAGTGGATATGGCCTAGTCTCCAGGCCATTGTAGTAGTTCTAAAGTTTAAAGGCGTCTATCTCGTGCTTGTATGAATCGGATGGACTTCGTTCAACGTTTCCTCGAGAGCTCATGATTCAGGTCAAGTCATAGACTACTTATAAGCGTTCTAATATGCCAAAAATTTGAATTCGTTATTTTTGGAGGTTTCCTGGGATTTTCGACCCTGCTGAAGTCAACGAAGGCATTTATGAGTGTGTATGAGAGTTCTCATTGGACGAGGAAGGATTCCTAACTCAGGAGAATTGACAACAAAGAAGAGAGTTGAATTTACGTTTCACATTTGCCTTTCGCATGTGTCGGATGCATGGTACGCAGAGTTTCGCTGCTAATATTCCAATGACAGGGCGTTCCTTCGGGACAGCGGATGATGCCGCAGTGATAAGTGTGGCAAAGGAGTGTGTCATGTTTTAGAGACCGAAACCTCTGGGGCAACTCATGTTGGGCATTTGACACAGTTCTCAACGTAGCACTTTGAACTCCAATCGGTTGATCTTAGCTATCCTGTCATGGGTGCCTGTATCGGATTCAAGAGCTCCATATCATAAAGACTGATCTTTGTCGAATGGCTGAAGTACTCTGACCTGCGAGAGAAAGCATCACGTTGAGTATGAAGTCGACGCCTGACATGAGCAACGGCTCAGAGGTTTCGGTCTAACAAACGACGAACAACCGGTGCAACGCAATCCCTCTACGACAGTACCGCGCCGCGTCCTCCCAAGGAACGCTCGAAGCAAAGGAGGTATTACAACGATGATATGTTTAATGCGTGACAGAAGTGAATCTCTTGATAGCAAGAGGTTGCATGAAAACCAACCTGATGGCAGGTTAAGAGCGCACCGACACTCATCTTGGAAAGATAAATGAGAAGAGCAGAACTTGTGCACTCCCTTTTATATGATTTTCCAAAGCTGTGAATGGATCAGACCTCTCTTCCAATCACAGACGACTGGAGTTCCCTTTGTATGCACACACTTACGAGTTCGTTTTCGTAGGAAGTGGAAATGTGTTTGAGAGAGAGAGAGAGAATCGTTTATTTCGCATGAATTGAAAATCACCAGATACATTTAATTTTCAAAATAATTAATAGACAAAGTCAAAAAGTCATGTTTGAGCACAGATACAAAAGGTTGTATTTAACAACAGCTTTTGAAGTACAAGAAGAGTCTCATCAAATAAAAAACACGCCCGTTGGCAACAGCACGAAAAAACATGGGAAAAACGAGTTCAAACGCTACTTGTAGTACTGAATAAGGCAAACATATAATCACTCGAACCCTCATGAGGCGTTTGGGCACAAAATTTGGTGAGAGAGGATGACAAGGATTCGACTCACATTTATGCAGAAATTTTAGACCATGCTCTCTGAATACAATTGAGCAAAACTCACGGAACTCAACACATGAACATCCGTGCCATAAATCAATCTATGACCACTGGCCTTTTGAAAGCATCGTCTAACTTATAAAGTAGGCCAAACAGGTAAAATTTTCCACAACGTCGGCGAGGCATCCAAAATATCAGACGATGGTAATCACAGCAATGGTAGACAATAATTAAGTTCCTTTCTTGACAATAACTGGCTTCAGGCAGCGTATAAATTGTACAATCTGTGAGATGCATGTTAACAGTCCGCACTGATTTGATGGTTCCATGATGATCTGTCGGAAACAGATGAAACCGAGGATAACTTAGATGATCAAACTCTGGGGAAAACGCTCCGTCAAAATTTGATTCTCCGGTAACACTGACTTCTGTAAAAGCAAGTTCCTTGCACTTCCCAGAATTGAGTCTAAGCCCGCTGTCAGTAGAGTTTTTCCTCAATAAGTTGAGATGACAAAAACTGTTCTGATACTGATTTCCTTGTGATCTCTTCAATGATGGTTATGACGTCAGCATATTTTAATGCATCGAATATCTCCACTCAGCATCAAAATTGATGGAACCTCATAATAGCCGCGAACAACAAGGGCCCGAGGACAGAACCTGAGGAACTCCTGAAATTGCGTCTTCCCACGGGCCAAAATAAAAAACATACAAGCCATGTATTTCTAACTCTGCACTTACTGCAACCATCTAAGACTTCAAAGCCCATCAACAACATTAACTCCTCACTCAATCCTACCAACACTCTCAATCCATACCATATACCCCTAAAATCTACCCAATCACCTTCCCTACATAATTCTCCACATCATATATCATTCTACATAATTTCCTCTCCATTAATACTCACCCAAAAACACAACAAAACCACCCACCCACAACCAAAACCCACCCCCAACCCACCCACCAACCACACCCCACAACAACCCAACAACCCCCAACACAAAACATAAACCCTTACATAAAACCCAAACAAACCCCCACAACCCCTCCCAAAACAAACCAAACCCCCACCCCCTAAACCCCCACCACCCACACCCCCCACAAACACCACCATCAACAACCTCAAACAACCACATCCCCAACAACTCAACACATCACCCAATCCCAACATAACTCCAAAAAACCCCAAACACACCCCCCCAAACAAAACACCATACCTCAACCCCACAATAATCAACCCATACATATCCCATACCTTCCTCTACCTCATCAATTACACCCAACACCCCAACATCAAAACCACAAAAAACACCCCACAAAAAAAAAACCCAACAAACCAACACCACACCATCTACAAACTAAAAAAATCCCCTACCTATAATCCACACACACACCCCCTTTCCCCCCAACCAATTATATAACACTCCCAACACTTATCCCTACAACCCCTAAACCCCAAATAACCAACCCCCCTTCTAATTATAAAACCAAATCCTACTCTTCATACTCATAATCAAATCTACAACCCTACAACTCAAATAGTCTAAACCCTCAAAACCCCTTTCTACCTATAACCTTGAGTTACGTTTACGAGCGAATTAATGTAGGCGTTATTATATGATACGTTTTAACACGGAACAGCTGTGAGGACGACGTTTTATGTTGAGCGAGTATTGTCATTACGTATTTTAACTATATAGTTCGTGGGTCGTACATTTAGTTGATAAACGTTTATCGAGGTAGTGAAGGAATGCGTTACATGACGTGTACAATGTAATTAGTAGAAGTTAAATACGTTGAAACGGATAGGACTGAGATGACAATGAATATGTATCTAACATTGTTTTTGAAATCTGCTTAGATGACGGAATCGAAAGATGGATAGTTGGTAACCGCACCGTTTTTAGAAATCGAGTAAAGTCACGGGTTGAAGTAAATCACTATCCTACAGCAAAAAGTGTTTTGCAGTGGCATTAACGTAACTGCTTCACCCTACAACCATTGATAGCGACTTTCTTTATAGATTTGGCATATGTAGTCTTCACTCACCGTTTGTGACAAGACTTTACCGTCAAGTATTTACAAAACAATCTACACAGTGCAGTAAATCTCACAAAACCTTTTAGAGAAAACTTTCTAGCGCTGGTAACCACTTGCTTTTATAAAACATCTACACATTCTGACTGCGCTAACCGTTACGTTTATAATAACTGAACTTTCTGATGCTCATTTGAGAAAACTCTCAATGTAACTGCATCTATAAAACATTCTACCATGATTAAGTGTGGATGATATAGCGATTTATTCTTCCTGTCACTACGTTTATTGATTACAGTCAACGACTTTCATTCGCATGATAAGAGATTGAAAGTCATCTTAGCGAAGAGAGAAGAAATATGTTGTGTGTTGCATGTGGGCAAGGGTGACCTCATTCCATTTCATCATTTAGCCTCGGTGATAAAAGAACTCATGGTTCATTCTAAGATAACGTATGCAATGGAGAATGTATAAGGAAACCTTTGACAGATAGAAAAATGACTGGATAGCAAGTCAGCAACCGTTTAGGCGTTAAGCTCTTGAATCCGTTACAGGAGAACTCAGAAGGATCTTATCCCAGCTCCAAGGCCTCGACCCACAAATCCAACCTTAAGCGGACAGAGCGTGCGTCATGTCACTGTGTTGGTAGCCGGGCCTCGATCTTGACATAAAACCGGTGGATTGTTTACAAGAGGAAACATTCCCAAGTCGTTAATAAAAACGAATTGCCTTTATTCAAGCACTTCAGTTAACTTTCTAAGCCTGATAGCAAGCCGATTTTTAACTTGGAGACTGGCCTGATAGCAAGCCATGTCGCGATCCACAAGCGTTTTGCAATGGAGATGTTTATAGCCACCCATGACAGGATAGCTAAGACTCAACCGATTGGCGTTCAAAGTGCTACGTTGAGAACTGTGTCAAAATGCCCAACATGAGTTGCCCCAGAGGTTTCGGTCTAAAACATGACACATTCCTTCGACACACTTATCACTGCGGCATCATCCGCTGTCCCGAAGGAACGCCCTGTCATGAATATTACAGCGAAACTCTGCGTACCATGCATCCGACACATGCGAAAGGCAAATGTGAAACGTAAATTCAACTCTCTTCTTTGTTGTCAATTCTCCTGAGTTAGGAATCCTTCCTCGTCCAATGAGAACTCTCATACACAATCATAAATGCCTTCGTTGACTTCAGCAGGGTCGAAAATCCCAGGAAACCTCCAAAAATAACGAATTCAAATTTTTTGGCATATTAAAACGCTTATAAGTAGTCTATGACTTGACCTGAATCATGAGCTCTCGAGGAAACGTTGAACGAAGTCCATCCGATTCCTACAAGCAGAGATACACGCCTTTAAATTTTAGGCCTACTACGATGGCCTGGAGACTAGACCATATCCACTCAATTTGACAACTTAAGTGAGTGCGCCAATCGAAAAATCTACCTTGGTTTCCTGCATTATAGTATCATGATTCATCAGTCAATTCCGTCCTAATTTCTTCCAAAAATGCATAAATGTATATATCTCACATTTGGAAGCAATTCCAACTGCATTCCCTAGAGTTCATTTAATAAAATCGAAACTGTATACACAACGGAGAACTTTTTTTTTTTATTATATGCTGGGATGCTACTTTATCTAATATACCTACTCTATGATTCAGCCTTTGGTTTTTCCACTATATATTTCTATCATCGACGTCAATCCAATAATTCCAGTTTGATTTGAGTTTTTACGTGTATCTATTTGTATATACCGAAATTCGAGTGAAAATAATGTATATTGTAGAAACTGCAGGTGTTTTTTGCAAGGCGTTGGGTTTTTTTGCGTGGCGCAATTACCGATTAACCCTACTTTCCCTGAAAGTAGTATGCCCATTAAACTAGCTTAAACATCTTTGCTGCCCAACTCATTAGGTTCGCTAGAATTTCATCTAATGCTTCCGCCTTCATATCAAGAGCAAAGGGCATTTTCAATATCTTCAAGAAAGAGGCTACAAGGTTAGTCCACTAATAAATTCTTGCATGAAGTCCTTCTCGAGAGAAGTTTCCTTGTTCATAAGTTTGGTTGTTTTTCGCCTCGCCAAATACCTTCCATCATAGGAATGTTAGACTAACCGCTATTATCCTCATGCTGATACGTATCATTTTGTTCTCATGTAGCCAAATTTATTTGCGATTAAGCTTTAGCTACGTTTCCTCAGGCTTGGAGAAACCTTCCTAATCGTCCATTCGATGTAGTTGGCCTGGCCGCCTTGTGGTACAGATTGGAGGTTAGGGGCCGAAACCTTGATTTATGTAGCCACATGGTTCCTCCCTGATGACTCGTTCTTATGTTTCTTGATTTTCATCATTTATAATTTTGGTCAGCTCTCGTCATGTTTCATGCGAGCTCTCATCTTTATTTTATAGATGTACATGTACATAAAATTGATTGTAAGTCTTGATTTTTCCCTCCATTTGAAAGTTGGGTCGACTAGCAGTTGTAAGTATTACTTTCCGTACATTATGCTAAGGTAGGTAACTCTGTGTTATTAGCAGTGATTTATATTCATGAGCTGTTGACTTTTTGTAACCTAATTTATGACACGATTTTCCACTAGGATAATTGTTTAACTTTAGTGTCTTCCGTTTCCTGGATTCTTCGAATTTTTTAACGTGACGTGATTAAGTTTAGTACTATTCTTAAAATCATCTCGTTTTCTCATATTTTTCTCCATCTATTATCAGAATCAAATCGGTCGTCTAGTTCATGTGTAGAATGAATTTCAGCTTTCAGTCCAGGTGTTATATGTCTAGGATTCCATGATTCAAGTAAACATTATCTTCCGCACGGGAGAAATCTGCTTTACAGGTCAAATAAAGCGATAGGATATTTACAATACATGCACGGACACAAGTAATTAATTTACTTCCAGTGAAGATAGATAAGCCTTGCTGCTATTGTGCAATTTTCATTCAATATTTCGTGGTTTAGAACCACATCATCAGGAACATAAAAATTATATGTGTATTGTGATGATGTGGTTCCAACCCCGAAATATCGAATGGAAATTGCACATGAAAGTGAGGTAATGCTAACCTCTCTTCACTAAAAGTTGATGAACATGAAAAAATACTGTTAGGGAAAATTATAGTACCTTCATTCATTTATTTGTATTTTATGTCTAGGCTTATAGACATAACAGACAATCCCGTGGCTTGGAGGATTCTATTTGAAATGTTGCATGTATTTCTAAAAGAACCTCTACATTCTGCTATGATGTCGTCTATTTATCAAACCTCAACAGATGTAACCACCACGAGACATGTATCGGCCTGTTGGGCCTCATCAGTCGTGGGTAGGTTTGAACCAGCGACGTTGGAGCTAGAGGACGTGCAAGCATACCTCTAACCACAAGGCCACCGGACCATCTGTTGAGAGCGTGAATTAGCCAGGAAGGCACTGCTTTAACGCAGGCACGTGGAGGGCGGACTGCTTTCTGCAATCACTTAATACCGCATTCGTGATTGCAGAAGCGGATTGAGAAAAGCCGTGTGCGGCACACATCAACAAGAAGGGAGGAGCCGAGTCGCACGCATGCAACTTCAAGCTGCATTTGATAAACTTTCATCGAAAATGATTGATAATTGATGCAACAATCAGGTAAGCCTATAATGATCTATGATGTAGGTTACCAGCTTATTTAAAAAAACTAGGCTTTATATATTGGCCAATCGGAGACGGAGTCGGATTCCTATCAAATGATAGGACTCCGCATCCCTGGTTCTAAGTAAAGTAGTGTACGTTGGAGTGTGCAACACTCTGAATGGAGGAAAAAGTAAACGTATTTACTGTTGAGTCATCCTGTCAAAGTTACCAGCGATGCAGCGCAAGGCTCTCTGCTAGTGCCTTTCCTGCTTACATTTCGTTGTAAAGACTTGAATACTTTGTCAAGTAAAACTATCATTTATATGCACGCTGACGATATTTGTGAAGTTTTCCCTATTTCTAAAGTGACCGTTTGTGAATCTATTGAGCAGGAAAAACCTAAAATCTTGTCTATATAATGAAACAATTACCGGAAACGCTTTCATTCAGCCACTGATGAACATTCAGTTATAGCAACACGTTTCTCATTGGATGGACAAATAAATCAATGCTCGTGGACTATTATTGTTGCTGCAGCGTGTGTCGTCATGCTAGCTCCTTTGATCGGAATGTGTGCACAAGAGTCAAGAAACTTTCTGTTCATTGGTCATGTCACATTCTAAGTAACGATACTTCAGCACAAATCTTCCATGTATCCCTGTTCAACAATATCTACAATCAACAATAACTTTTTTAGTAAATAAACGTAAATAAAGCCTCAAGACCCTTACGGCTGTCATACAGGCCGCGGCGGCCATGTATGGCTGAAAGTTACATCAGCATGAAAAATTAGAATTTGTGTGAAAACATGGTCTTTCAATCGAAAATAGACTTTTAACACGTATAAAAGTGTGATTTTTAAATTTAGGGCCGCCTCCAGGGCAATTTTATAAAAATTGCGTGGCATCCAGTGTGTAAAAATGTAATTGTCAAATAATTTGAAGGACTTTCAAATTTTGCTCTAGAAGATTGTTCGCTCTCAGTCAACCATGACGACCTATACTTTGTGTTTAGAAGTGTAACCGAAAGTGTTCCGATGTAGGGTGACTCAAAAGTCTTAATCGGGTTTCAAGTCAAGATTTCTCAGTAAGTATTTGCACTACAACCTTAATTTTTCGTTTATACTGTAGAGGAAGAACCAGAATTTTAGTAACATATCGCAATTTGTGAAAAAAATCAAGTTAAGAGGTCGAACTACTTGCTCATTCATTTTATGGAGGTCAACCAATTTATCAAATGGTATGAAACATTGTCCGCTTACGATTTGTTTCTCATTGACTACAACCACATGCTAATACTTGATCATTAAATTTGATTGATCAAGTGACCTGCTAAGTGTGAACAAGACTTAATGCACATGCGTCCATTGAAATAATAGCGGAAAGTTAATACGAAGGCATAATGAAGAAGGACAACAAAGAATAATGCTAAGCTATCCATTTCCATTAATGTGTGATTGGTACTTATGATAATTATCGAACTTCTACATTAGCTCAATAGTTATGCATGACGTCAAAATGTCGTTGAATTGAAGCATAGGCATAGATATCTGTGAAAAGACTGATTTCGGAAACCGTTTAGTACTTAATAGCTGCTGATATTCACTTTTCTATCATAGAAACCAGTGATGTTATCTGTGCAAGATCGGATCAACGTTGTGTTGTTTATGGCTAAGCATGAGTCCGCAACTACCGCCCGACGGGAGTGGCAAAGAAATTTCACATGAAAGCCACCTTCTGAAAGCACATTCCGACTTGTGTTTAAGAAATTTACTGAGACAGGTTCTGTCCAAGATGCTCAGCGAAGTGGTCGCCCATCCCTTGATGAGGATGATGTTTTACGTGTGAAAGAGGAGTTTGAGAACAATCCAAGATCGTCGGTGCGGGATGCAGCCAATCAGCTTGACATGCCACGCGAGACTGTTCGACGTACTCTGAAGCGAACAATTGGCATGAAATCATTTCACATTTCCCGTGTTCATGAACTGTTGCCAGACGACTATGAACCAAGGCCTCAGTTTTGTGAAGAAATTAGCCGGCTATGTGATGATCCCAGCTTCATCCACAAGCTATGTTTTTCTGACGAGGCCATCTTTCATCTGAATGGCAAAATTAACAGTCACAACTGTGTGATTTGGGACTATGAGAATCCACATTTATGTGGCGAGATTCCTCTAAAGTCGAAAGGCTTGGTGGTCTGGGCGGCCATGTTTTGCGACCGGATCATCGGACCTTACTTCTTTGAAACAACGGTGACGAAAGACTCCTATCTCGAGATGCTGAGGGATTATTTCATTCCTGAACTGAAGAGACTACGAAGATTTTCCACGACAGTCTTCCAACAAGATGGCGCTCCTCCTCATTGGGGTCTGAATGTGAGAGAATTTCTCAACATCCAATTCCCTAATCGATGGATTGGCAGGAACGGTCCCATCCACTGGCCAGCTAGGAGCCCAGATTTGACGCCTCTTGATTATTTTTTGTGGGGTCATATCAAGGAGATGGTGTACAAGAATAGGCCAACAGACAACGAAGAACTGCGAGTGAAGATTGCAGAAGCAGTCCAGTCGGTGACGAAAGTCACGATCAACAAGACTTTTGAAAACTTTCAAAAAAGAGTCATTCTTTGTAATGAAGTTAACGGAGCTCACTTCCAGCATATATTGTAAAAATGCAAGTCTCTTTGGAAATTCTGGTTCCTCCTCTATAGTATAAACGAAAAATTGAGTTTGTAGTGCAAATACTTACAGAGAAACCTCAATTTGAAACCCGATTAAGACTTTTGAGTCACCCTGTTCATGTTTATTTGGCATATTGGACCCCGAATCTTTGAAAATTGTTGACCGACTGCTCAAGCGAGATCGTTAACTGATTTGTCCATTTCAATGTCAGAACAGAAATTTTTTCTCTAATTTCCATGAAGAACGTTTGGCTATACTTTCAAAGCTTTCTTTTGTAGATGAAAGGATAGCCCTTATCGTCTATTGTACCACGTTTTGATAATAAGAGGCTCAAAATCCCATTTTGCAGAACATTCTTGACACAAAATTGGCTTGTTATCATGTCAACGTTGGTGATCAATGACAGAACAGATCTCACCTCTGCAGCCCCTCTATGACTTAAAGTAATTCTTAAGTAGGTACTTAATTCCTTCTGATTAGTCTTTTTCCCTCTGATCCCCTCCCCGATCCCGGTTAAATTAGTACGTGTATTTTTGTAATTTGGCAATGCAGAGGAATAATCATTTCAATTAAAATAGATGATATGACCATGAAACTGATGTGAAGCGGTCATGTTGCCAAAAAAAGCTCCTCATATGAGCATGCACCACACCGATCAATATTCTGTAAAGCTAACATAATCAGTGTTGTCTGATCAGATCACGGTCAAAGCCGCTAGCTACCATGTCGGTCTGACCTCATTAATGTCCATGCGTCGTGTCTAAGTCACTGCTTCAATGGACCGGTTTGAGATAAGGGTGAAAATTTTGGCTCTGTTTGAATTGTTTTAAACTGCAGAATAAGTGTCATTTTTCAGTGTGTACCCCCTTGTACAGATTATCTTGCGACATCCCTGTGTATTATCACCTCAAGAAATGCGATTAATATCAAATCAACAATACGGTTCATAACAACGATTCTCTAGATATTAGAATATCTCACTGTTGACCAATAACAATAGGCATATCATAAGGAAAACGATATCAAAGTCATCAGAAAGTATAATCTTCAGCCAATTACATTTACATGATAATTCAGAAAGTCAAACCTTTGAATTGGTTTCCGCAAGGGTCCGTTTGAAAGCATTAGTAGCTATAGTCGTGCGCCTGGCCGTGATTATCATACACGACTGGAAAAGATTGAAATAAAAATATTTTGTGATAATTTTATTGATAAATCGTTCTCAATTCTACACTGTAAATCGTTCAATTTTTCAATCCATCACATGCGATGGATGCATACCAAAATATTTTTTTTGATATATTTCTGTATCTATTTGTATGCTTTTTCATATGTTATTTCAAGTGTGGTATGCTCTACATACTAAAGCCATACCGGCACAATGTTAAAAGAAAGCATAAATCATGTCCAAAGTATGTTGATTTTGGACATATTTGGACATATTTGGACATTTTGGATTGCCTTTTGTCAATAAAGATCACACTAATGTTACTACTGTTTTGTAAGTAGTGAGATAATGACATTCAACAGTCAAACTTACAATGCTGAATTCGATTTTAATACATGTAAGTCTGAGGCATTTCATAGATAATCGATAAGTATTCAACCATCAACAATTATGCATTATGTAATTTTGAAATTAAGCAGATTATCAATCCGAAATAAAAACACATTATAATTCATGAACGCAAAAATAGTTACGTTTGAGATATAATTCAACATGGTTACACGAAAGACATCGCTTGACTTAATTGGTGTTAATCAAATTGATTCATAAAGTAGAGCTAACCAAGCCTCTTGTTAATGTTAGTAGACAAGTCGCAACGACGACATTCTCGTTGAGCATAATATTCACAACAAATATACTGCGCGTCAAAAGTTCCCGCACCCTCGCTATTATCAGTATTTTCTACTGATATACGGCGAAAAACTAGTGAAATTTGCTTTTAGCTTAAAGTTAAGAATATTATCAATGAATTGGTTGTATTTTTTGCAAGCATACTGTATGTTTAATAATTAATATTAATCATTAATTATCACGAAGTAGCGGAAAAAAGTGGCATCAATGATCAAACTTTTATTATTCAACAATTAACAAAGAAAAGAACGAGAGAAAGTCAAAAACGGGTAGCTCCACCGCCTGCTCACACCGGTGGCGCATAGAGCGGATGACACGTCGTACACGTGCTTGTGGGATGGTATCCCATTCTTCCAACAGCGCCAACATCAGCTGCTCGGTGGTGGTGATTTCGGTTCTTCTTGAGATCGCTCTACCCAGCTCATCCCACATGTGTTCGATTGGGTTGAGATCAGGGCTTAGACTTGGCCACTCCATGTGAGTGTACTCCTGATGGGATTCGTGGTACTCTCGAACCAGGCGCGATCGATGTGGAGGAGCGTTGTCGTCCTGTAGCAGAAAACCTGGACCGATACTTGCCAAGCGAAGGGGATAGCAACTTGTTCCAAGATCCGGTCACGATAAAACTTGCCGTCCACAGTTTGTTTGATCACCACCATCGTCGACTTGTGGTTCCACGAAATTCCGGCCCACACCATCACCGAGCCTGCACTTCCCGGTCTAACAGTCCATTGGACGGCATTCTGTTGATGAATCCTTGCACGAGGATATCTCCACACTTGTATACGCCCATCATGCCACCGAACGCAGAATCGGCTCTCATCAGTGAAGACGACTTGCCTCCACTGCTGTAGGGCTGACCATCGACGATGAGCACGTGCCCACAGCACTCGTTGTTCCTTGTGGGATTCGGTAAGTCTTGGGAACTTCAGGGGACGATAATTGGAGAGACCAGCAGAGTGGAGGCGACGAGAAATGGTTGATCTCGAGACATTGATGGAGGTTGTTCTCAGTCTTCCTTGGATCAACGGCAGGGTCATGAATGGATCAGACTCGGCCATCGAAACACACAGACGAGAATCGTCTTCATCCAGTACTCGTGGTCGTCCAGATCTTGGTCGATCAGCCGGCTAGTGGACAACAGCCAGGGAGTGGCGTGTGTGTTGCAACATCATTTCGGTCACACATCACTATCTAGGTTATGTTCTGTGAGGAATTCTGACAAGTGGAGATGGTGAAACCATCAGATGAACCAATTTTCGTGCGCCAGCTATCTCCTTTAATAATGATCGGAAGGACCAACAATATGCATATCGACGCCATTCTTTGTGCTGCTATATTTTGTGGCCATTGAAGGCTTCTATTTTGGATTGTTTCTGTCAGTTTCTGTGGTTTTGTACTCAGTGGATAAGACTATCACAGTTTTGGTAGCTTTGGCTTTGCAAGCAAGAAGCGTTTGAATTTCACACTTGAAAAATGACATGCACAGTACGAGTAGGTATCCGCTTTGAAAGAAGAGATCGTGCAACTTCTCCGGGCAATTCTCGTCTGTACAGACGAGTTGTTCCCAACGGGGTAACATTCCTTTAAAGAAGACTTTTGCCTAAAGAGCTGGAAGTAAAACAGTTATCAGCTGTGACTGAAATGCCACTGTTGGTGTAAGGCTGACTCAATTTCAAGGTTGAGTTGTTCCCAACGGGGTAACATTCCTTTAAAGAAGACTTTTGCCTAAAGAGCTGGAAGTAAAACAGTTATCAGCTGTGACTGAAATGCCACTGTTGTTGTAAGACTGACTCAATTTCAAGGTCGATCACGATTTGGGATCGATCACGTCATTCATCTTTTCCTGTGGAGGGAATCGCGTTGAAAACATACTTCTGGTCTACTTCACAAAGCCATCTGAAAATGAAATGTGTTGCTTTCTCAGTTTACAGAGCTCCGTACATTTGCAAGCGGTGAATAAAGAATTATCGGCCTTCGCGCTATGCACGCATCAGATATGAAGAAGAGCAGTCAATAGCAGTCCATCATGTGGACCAATTGGGAGTCAATGCTTGTCAATTGTGTGTGGATCAAACAAATGACAGTGGCGGTAATGTGTTCTTTCGCAGGCTTGAAAAACGATGTGAGATCAGAATGACAAGAAAATAGGGTTGGCTTTTTGCCGGCTAAAACTGGTTTTGGCCACTAAGTGGTAAAAACTGGTATAAACCGGCTAAAACTAAAATTCCGAAAAATCTGTCTATTTCTTCACGAAATGATCGACAGCAAGTTGTAGTTTAAGTATTACGGTGCATGCGGGTTTGCAGTTTGCAACTCTTATCTTCCAAAACATGACATTCATTCTGTGATGGAGCCACATGACATGTTTTATAACGAACGACAATCGATGTTGTCTTTCTTTACGATTGCTCTGCCCTTTTCTTGTGATTTAAGAACAAGTATAAACTTCAGCACCATTTTGGCTCTTTGGCTTATGTAACAGAAGTTGTTAGATACTTGCAGACTTATCATCAAATGAATGAAAAAATGAATATATGAATATAACTGGTTTATACACAGAACTAAATTAAGCAAACTACTTTCTTCATGTGGACGAGCGTCAATAATCCCACTGTCATTCTTCTGTGTTGAGTGTTCAGAAAGAATGTAGGTGTATTTTAATAGTAGCTTAGGTTTCATCAGATCTAGATTCAAACCCAGGTCTCATGAACGCAGAGAAAACACTCTATCAAAAAGCGTCTGCACCGGAAAATCTCACCTCCTAAATCAAGCAATGTGCAACAGTCACTAAGAATGCATTTCTTCGTTTTTTTAGAAATATACTAAATGTACCAATGCTTGTAAGAACAACTAATAATTAAATAACATAGTGCGCATCAGCAATCTTGATAAAGTGAGGTATAGGCCTAATGTATGTCTGAACAGCTTCAGTTATAATCTCAACAAAAGAACATGTCCAGTAAGCATTATAAAATTGATCTTGTTAATAGAATCTGAGAGCGACAAACAATTTTGACATTATTGTGATATACAAGTATGTTTCTTGAAATTTCCATATTTTGAGCTCAAATCAAAACTTTACTTATGGTTTTAAATTCATTTTACATAACCTTAACCTCTAAATATGTGAGGGTAAATTACCCTGACATGAAAAATGTTGAGGGGCGAATTTTGTAATCTAGTCCTTCTGGGAGTGCAGGATAAATTTCATAGTAATATTCATGTAATCACAATATATATATATATACAAGGTGTTTCAAAAGTAGGCTAACAGTTGATTTTGCCCTAGAAAATCTATGTTGACCGTTCTATTGGCGATTTACACCTGAATCAGTCGATGGATATCCATGATCAGTCCAACATGAGCCATAGACTTCGAAGTAATTGCTACTATCATTTAGAAGTCTATGCAGTAGCATTCCATTGGCAAAGGAATTTTGAAATCTATCATGGACAAGATATAGCACCAATCTGACATTACGTACATGGATATGTTCAATTAATTGAGGACGCCCTCGATCAGTTTCAATAACATCAAACGAGGAGCTAGTGGCCCAAACATTTGTTCAAAGTCCGAAGAAGTCAACAAGAAGAGCCTCATTGGAGTTGGACATTTCTCTAAGCTCTACTTGGAGACTGATGAGGAAAGTTGAGTTGAAACCATACCGACCCAGACTGTTTGTTGCAGCACCTTCTACCGGATGATGCTGAACGACGCTTGCAGTTTGCTGTGCTCATGTTGTCGGAAATTCGGGAGAACCCAGATTTGCTTGACAAGATAGTTTGGTCTGACGAAGCCAGTTTCAAACTATCAGGTCACGTAAATAGACATAACTGTGTCTACTGGTTCCCTGAAAATCCGCACATGGTATCAACAAATGAGCTGAACCAGCCTGGCTTAACCGTCTGGGCCGGTATGTCAAGCAACGGTGTGATTGGGCCAGTATTTTTTGAAAGAACTGTGACGGCTGAGGTGTACCTTCAAATGCTCCAATCCTTTGCGATTCCTGAGATGCAGTCATTGAACAACTTCAATGAGCTGTACTTTCAGCAGGATGGTGCACCAGCGCATTTTGCAGTGAGTGTCAGAAGCTATCTGAATGACACTTTTCCAGGAAAGTGGATCGGGAGATGTGGTAGCATCCTTTGGCCTCCTCGCTCTCCCGATCTAACTCCGATGGACTTTTTCTTTTGGGGCGTTGTAAAGGAGAAAGTGTACGGACGAAAACCTCACACACTTTCTCAACTCCGCTCCTACATCACAGATGCCTGTCAAGAGATCAGTGATGACAGGAACTTATGCAGAACTGTGTGCCACAGTGTGGCCGAAAGACTACAAGAATGTGCCGATGTCCATGGTGGACATTTTGAGCATTTGCGTTCGTGAATTTTTGCAACTTTAAGTTGATTAATTTTTTGATATGTTGAATAGGCCTTGGTTATTCATTTGTTCATTTTTTTGTTAGGAAACCAAGCAAACAAAATGGTAATTGTTTTAATGTTAATACCTTTATTAATTTCAGCCTCCTCTAGGCCATCGTCAGAAGCTTCTGACGATGGTCTAAGAGGAGGCTGGAATTAACAAAGGTGAAGGACATTTGGATGTCAGCTGTTCTTCCTTCTTCGCCTCCCTGTCTTGTGTTGACGACAGCGTCTTCGTGCACCAGGCTGAGGGGCGCGGAGGACATTCGAATGTCAGCTGTTCTTCCTTCTCCGCAGTAACACTGAAACAACTACTATCTTGTTTACATGGTTTCCTAATAATTTTTTTTTGATAGATGTTGGATAGTTATTCGACTTCTCATGATCGGTATAGATTCAAATTGGGTTGTAGTGAAATATGTAGGCATGAAAACACTGGAGATCATGAGATATTTTAATATGATTTACGCGATGTCAAAGAGTATTGAATTTTTGCCCCTTACGAATACAAGGCATATTAGCTATCTGTGGCATCGTGAAAAAGATTATTATGACATAGCTTATTAATCTATAGCATTAAGACATAGCTTTTCAAGGCCAATTTCTACTGTTAGCCTACTTTTGAAACACCTTGTATATATATATATATAAAGCGTTTTATTTCGAAGTGAATGAAAATCGACAAGTTGCAAGTAAAATTGCAAAGACAAATAGTTTGATTAAAAATCCAAATTCACACGATTATTTCCTTTGAAAATGATTGTTGTACATAGAGCAGACCTTTAAAATGAAACTATTATTTTTACGGACAGTTCTACACGCATTGGCAAGAGAAATCGACCAGAAGTATGTTAGGAAGCAAATGATGCAAAATGTGCGACTGAGTCATAATCTTACTCAAAAATCTTTGACTCAAAAGTATACGACGTTGAGAAAGATCAGGCAAACAATTATTGTCACAACCTTCTCCACATTTAACAATCTATGAAATCGCCGCTCTAGACGGTCAAGTCTCATGGCATCATGGGCAGACAAAGATAAGAACAGCGGAGCACAGTATTCAATCACTGACCTGATCAAAGAATAATACAAAAGCGTCATTGAGCTATTGCTAATGGTTCGACGGAGGGTCCTCAACGCATAAAAACGCCGTGAAGAAGTTCGAAGCACAGAGTCCACATGAGTTGACCACGTTCCTTTGCAGTTGAACCGGACACCGAGAATGGGTAGTTCTTTAACTGTCGACACATTTGGCACCACAAAATCATCAAAAACAGCGGATTTCTTGATAGTCAGCAGCGCTTTACATTTTGAGCTATTTATCCGCAGGTCATGCTGTTGAGACCAAGACAATACTCGCTCATGCTCTTTTAGGACATGCTTATTATCTCAGTTCTTAAATAGAGGAAAGCATAAGTTCATGTCGTCAGCATATTTGATCATATGACAATGTGATCTATCACTAATTGACAGGGTGGAGGTTGCAACAGAGAAAAGAAACGGACCGAGGATTGAACCTTGATGTACGCCTGATGTCATAGATGCAAGACTGCTGCAAGATACACCAACCTTTACGTATTGCGAACGAGGAGATAGATATATAGTCATAAATCCACTTCACAAAAATGTGCCGGCAAAACATAGTCAATCAATCTTTGAACGATTATCTCACTCTTCAAACTGTCAAACGCCTTTGAGTAGTCGTAAGAAATCATACATGCACCATATGTCGCAGGATCATCCAAATATAAAATCAATCTGTCATGCAGCGATGTAAGAGCACATAGAGTAGAGGAACCAGGTCTAAATCCGAACTGATGATTACCGTAGCAGCTCAACAACTTAGACTTTTGAGGACCCAAAATCAAGCCCTCCAATAGTTTGGCAGGCAACGGCAAGACACTGATCGGGCGGATGTCATTCAGAGACGGGGATGAGCATTTACGCACTGGAGTTATAGCCGCAGTTTTCCAAAGCTGGGGAACTCTACAGTCCCGCACGGACAGGCGAAATAGTCGAAAAAGTGGTTATGCCAATTGTTTTGCGTTGGATCTATAGATTTCGGTAGGTAAATCAGAGGAAGCTTTGCTCTTCTTCGCATTCAACAGCAGTTCTTCAACAATTGTAGGAGTCACCATAGGGTCATCATAAACCTGACTGAAATCCTGAAGAACGTCGACATTGACCACGTTTAAGTCAGATTTCAAAAAAGCGATGTTAGATGATCGTTAATGGCTTCTATCCCTTCATCAACACTTGGATACTGTGAAAGCAGAGATGTAATTGGACAGTTTCGCTTGGTGCCAACATGAGAATTCACAGTCTTCCAAACATCAGTGGCAGTCATCTTTTCAACCCAAGCTTCTTTCGATTTCTCGATAGCCTCCCTGACTTTTACCTTCAAGCCTTCATACACCAAAAAGTCACGCTTCCTGTATGCTATCCACCGCTTATTTATCAAATCTTTGATAACTGGCGTTATCCAAGGTTTGTCCCTGGAAGAACACCCCACAAAAGTACTCGGAATACAAAAATGCACAGCTCGACTCAAAACTGTGTGAAAATAATTGCATTTCTGATCCAATGACAAATCATCATCATACGGAATCTGCCAGTCAAGCTTACTGATTTCAGATGACAATCTACGTAGATTAGAATCACGAAGGTCAAAAACCTTTCTGAACACATCATGACAGACGGAATACTTGCAATCAGGAGTAGCCAACAAGGAGGCATGAGGCACAACATAACTGTCAAAAGGAACTGAGTCGCAAACAGTGTACTCATTGGACAGTTCATCCGACATCAAAACATAATCAGGCTGGGAGTTGCCATACGTTGGTAGATTGTACATGTTATTCAAGCTCAGAAACAGGCAAATGTCACCAATAGTGAGATAATACATCATCTATATGTTCCATGTTTTATTCGATGCAGATGTTGCAATGAGTGCATTCCCAGTGAAATATGTAGAGATGTCTTCGCGCGACAAGGCTTGGATAACTCCTGAGGTTAAAAGCCTTATTAATTCTCGCTTTCAAGCATTTCGCAGTGGCAACATGTCACTCTACCTTCACTACAAGGATAAAGTAAAAGTGGAAATTTCAAAAGCTAAACGTCATTGGATAGCTAATGCGTCTAAATCTAAGTCAGGCATCTGGAACATCGCACGCGAAATCTGTGACTTCAAATCCCAATCCATAGTTCAGCTGGAGGCAATGATGAGAGACCATGCTACACCTTCACTGGCAGCTGAAGCTTTCGCAACCTCCTTACGAACACATTTTTGCCCTGAGCCCGATTGGTCTACTATCAACAGCCTAATCGACGAATTTAATTCAGAATGGTCACCTGATGTCTCTCCGCAAGCCGTATATGAGAAAATGACAAAGCTTAAAAACAAAGCTCCTGGAACGAACGACCTGTCTGCGAGGCTCATTCCTGAAAGTGCACATATTCTATGCTATCCAGCTTCTCATCTGTTTTCGGTCTCCGTCTTAACATGTGAATTTCCAAAGGCTTGGAAGTCTGCAAATATTGTACCAATTCCAAAGTCAAGTAAGTTTGATTCCAACAACTTCAGGCCGATCTCACTACTCCCGATTCTGTGCAAGATCCTCGAAGACCTGGTTCTACAGTCAGTTGTTCAGAGTTTAAGACTGCTCTTCGGACGAAACAAGTTTGCCTATCAACCACGAATTAGCTCCTTTCATGCCCAAGTATTTGTTCATGATTTCGTCACGAGGCAACTTGACTTACCTGACTCATTCGGACTCATCATCGTGTCTTTTGATGTACAACGCGCATTTGATTCACTCCGCCATGACTCTCTTATCATGAGTTTAGTAAATGGACAACTTCCCGGAAAATTCGTTAAATGGATACTTTCGTTTCTCCGCGATCGCCAATTCAGAATTTTCCTGCGGAATGTCGCCTGCAGCTCAACTTACGGGGCTTCTTCAGGAGTCCCACAAGGCTCTGTTCTAGCACCACAGCTGTTTGCTGCACATATGGGAACGCTAAAACCCCACTTTCAAGAGTCCTTAATGGTGAAGTACGCCGACGATGTCCTTATTGTGCTACCAATAAATCGATCGAACATATCCTTTTGCGAGTTCATGATAGAATCAGAGGAGGAAAATGTGGCTAGCTGGTGTTCCGTAAATGGTTTGACTTTGAATGCTGGTAAAACCAAGCGAATGTACGTGAAGAAAAGCAGCATTGCTGATTTTGTTTTATCGTCGAATATCGTGTTCTGTAAAGAATTGAAATTCCTCGGTGTGGTATTCAATGAACTATTCAACTGGGACAGTCATATATCCACTATTTGCAAAACTGCCAGCAAAAGAGTGTATGCGCTGAGAAGATTGAAGTGGCTTGGTGTTCCAAAGAATGAGCTGATGTTAGTGTACAATGCGTACATTCGATCCATTCTTGAGTTCAATTTAACCATCTATGTCGGTATCAACAAGAAAAACAGCAAAAAACTAGAAAAGCTAAATCGTCTATGCCATCGCATCATTTGTGGAAATGAATGTCATGAACACTGTCTCGGAGTCTTGAAAGTTCGACGTGATGGGAGAGCCATGAGGTGCTTCGAAGAAGATCAGCAAGAAAACAATATTCTTTTTCCTTTGTTGCCACGCCGTCTGAAATACAGCAACCACCTCGAAGTTCCCTTTCCAAAATTCTTCGACGATCATTGTCCTTTGTTCCTTTTTGCACATCTTCCTACAACGAGAAACTGCAACACAAGCACTAATTTTTGTCCTGTAAATCAGTGTATAGCTCGTGTAACTTTGAATGTCTTGTACAATGTAGTAACTTGATTTTCATTTTTTCGAATATACGTTATTATTATTATTATTATTATTATTATACAACATATTATAAAAGTGGTTATTGAATCTTGACATGGTACAGCATAATCTGGAGGAATGTATCCACATAATAAAATGATGTTGAATGTAAGAAGTGGAATGATCAGACACTCAAGACCGTTCGGACAGTCAGTAATCATCCAATGGGAAAGCGTGATTGAATCTCTCAACCAAACTGCCACTCCGCCACCAACTCGATGATGTCGGTCCTGACGTAGACAAACATAACCAGGTATGTATACGACGTGCTCACCATGCCTATTCTCATTAAGCCAAGACTCCGTACAAACTAATACGTCAATGTGCTTCGAAATTAATGTGGCACTAACCTCATCCATCTTCGGAGCAACAGACCTAACGTTGGCACACAACAGTAACGAAAGCTTGATAGATTTACGATGAGTATAGCTGATGGGTAAAAGCTCTATCGGAAATGTTGAATGTTTGACCGAAGTATGACTTCTCCACGTGAAATCACCACGTCTTCCTTACTATCCCGGCGTCTTTTCAATTCTTCCCGTAGTCGCTTGTTGCTGTCACGCTGCACTCGAGTTAGATCTGGATTGATAAATACCTTCTTGAAACCATCAATGTTCTTCAAACTCTTCGCCATTTTCAAGATCGTGAACTTCTGCTCTGCAGTCCTACAGGTAACCAATAACAGTCTTGGTTTGCTAGATTGTATCCTGCCGATGTGTCGAACGGACTGGATTATCTCAGGGCTAAGACCTATTTCAGAGAGTAAGGCAAGCATGGACTGAGTAAGGCAAGCATGGAAGCAGAGGCTGAGCGCTCTTCAATAGATCCATCACTCTCTGCGATGCCAGTAATAACAAGATTGTTCCGACGAATAGCTCTCTGCTCAGCCTCCATCAGTAGACTTTCTTGAGACATGGAGACGTTTTGCTCATGATTAGACAGCCTCTCCTCAATGGAGTCAATTTTAGTACGGAGTTTGAGCTGTTCAGAGCACAGAGAAGTAATCTTGGCCATCAAAAGGTCAAACTTCTTTTCAAACAGCTCTAATAGATTGGCTGACTGATCAGGTAGATTTGTCGGAGACACACTTTGCTTACGCGGAAGAATGAAAGCTTTAAACAGTTCTTCCTTCTTTATGCTTCCCTTCCGAGAGTTAAGATCCTCTTCGGTCATGGATATCAATGTGTCACATGAGTAAGCCATATTTGAGAAGACCAGGATTTGAAAATGACAAAAATTAATGACAGGAGTCGAACCAGCAACCTTCAACTCGAAAGTCCTATCCGTAAGACAGTACACCACTATGACATTGATCAATCGAAGTTGAAGCAGCAAGATAATCCGGGAATTCCGATATCCAGTCCACCCCTAGCACGATTCGTGACGTCATAGCCTAGAAAGCAATCAATGCCTTGCAACACCTACCGGTCACGAATATGTCAGCGGCGAATGAAAGTGAATGAAAATCGCCAGCCAAAGCCAATAATTCCCAATTCTGGACAAAGGATGCAAAGACCCGAAAAACCACTGGCAGCTTCACCTCAACGCAATCTTGCAGATGGATATAGTACCAAAAATCTCGAGAAAACTCGGCGAATAACCAGAAATAATGCACATAAAGCCAACACAGATAAGAGCGATCAGAATAAACACGTGTATCGTGTAATCACAATGGGCATGGGACATTTGCCACAGATTTAGAAGACAAGCTATTCTATGAGATCAGCAGGGAGGTTAATCGTAGAAATCCGAGGCCAGATTTCTACCTTTTCCTACCCTTCTAGCTTCATAGAATGCCTGTTTTCGATCTTTTACATAGATCCAAGTGACTTCCTTCCAGCATGGACGTCTGTTGCATCTTCCAATGAATGAAATTTGTAGAGCAACAAAATGCGTGCACACTTAGAAGAATAATGCACAGCAGCTTTATAACAATATTTTTCATAATAATTCATATTCTTACACCTATACTTGGAACATATTCTTGATTGAAATATGATATTGATAGGTTTGAATTGTGAAAATACAGGCCTAAATGTTTATCGAATGATGAAAAAGTAAAGTGAAATTATTGCGACTAACGTTCATCAATAAAGTGAGGAGTGACGATGATCCCTTATATTGTATGTACCCAAAAAACTTAAGTAGTAGTGCTGGAAAAATAGTTTTTGCCAGTTTTATCCGATAAATGGTGACAAAAGCTGGTGGTTTTTACCAGGTGGTAAAAACAAGGGTGGCTTTTACCGGCCAACCCTGCAAGAAAATAATGATAATTATTACGTCTCTACACTAGGTGACATTCCACGCTCAATTACGCGTAATTACACATGACACTAACATCCGTGGTTACGCGTGACATAACTGCATCATATGTCGGCAGTCCTACCCTGGCAAAGAGTTATTTTATACTGGCACCCGTCTCTCGACAGATACATCTTCAAAGATGTCCGTATAAACCAGGTATGCATAAACCGAATTGCTGCTACCTTGTCACGCAAGATCTTATCTCAGAAGAGCTGCGTGACAAATGTAAAACATGCCTTCCCAATCAGTCTATGCATGCATGAATAATATACATAAAATTCATCATAGAATTCAAATGGAAATAGAGGAGGGCTTGGTACAGTATAGATTACAATTGGAGGGCGCTTGGCATGAATCACGTCTTATTCACGCAATAGTGTCAAGTGCCCCAGTTATTATTATTTAAATCATTACTCGTGATGGCATGCAAATGCCGTTATAATTCACTTCCTTACCCTGTTTTTCTCCAGTAGACGACACGACCACAGTCATTATCATCAGAGTAACAGTGAACATCATTGCTATCAATTCTCTCGCTGACATGCTGAAATAAAAGAATTGAGATTCAAGCAAGGAATATTCAATAATTTGCTCATTGCATGTTCTTCCCTTTATAATCAAGTATCATATTTAATCAAAAAGAAATTCAAAAATTCAATGAACCATCAGGCTGCCACCTAGTCCGACCACCAGCACCAGCTCCTGCTGGAAACAAGGCCGAAAATTAGACTTTGACAGAATGATGTACATCCCATCACCACTATAAATCTGCCCGACTGCCGAATTCTACCCGGTTCCTGTTCTTGTCAGACAAGATCGTAGGTCCAATGCGAAGCATATCGAAGTTTTTGGGAAAAATGAGATTTTCTATGTTTTCTCTGATCACGTAGAAAGTAGGCCTACTATATCTACAGCCATCATTTTTGGCATGCAATGTCTTCAGGTCATTTCCAACCATGTTCATGTGCCAATTACCTTCGTCTATGAAGCTAGATACTTCTAGATTTAGAAAGCATCTCCTAATGTCTGCAAACACAACATTTTGATTAATGTTTGGCCACATTGGGCATGACTTAAAAACTTTCCACGCCAAAAATGGCGGCTTTATAGTTATAGTACTTTATCAAATCTTAGTAAGTTTTTTCGTGACTCCTTGACAAAGTTGAGAACGTTGTGTTCTTGCCGCATAATAGGTGCTAGAATATAAATGCAATGCATCGCAAGGACTCAAGATGTCTCGTTCCTGACAGTGGAAGACTCAATTTCGTAATTCCGTTTTAAATTGCAAACATATTTCATTTGCGAAGAACCGATGAATCGGAATGGACAATGCTTAACTGAGCAATGCTATAAGAATGAGTTTTCCCAAGATTTTGTGCCTCATTGTCTCTAGAAGTTAGTGATCTCAAGTTAATTAAATTTCGACGGCCATTCATTAAATATCACTTTAAACATTGCATTGTAAACTCTAGGGCACGAAATTTAGGCATCAATTCTAACCAACACAAGGCACGAGTAGGCACGAGTAGGCACGAAGTTCATAGTGCCGAGTTCGTGCCCATTCAATTTTCCTTCGATTTCATTGGATAAACAAATATTTGGTTTGGTGCCTATTAGTGCCTAGTGACGCCTACTGGTGCCTCGAGGCACTAGAAAGGCACTAACTAGGCGCTAACTGGCACGAAATTTCGGCTTCGTGCCTAAGTTAGTGCCCTACAGTTTACAGTGATGGCCGATGTTGATATTGAGTGTAATCAGTCATAATCAGGGTCGACGTTGAGAGATGTAAACTAGGCCTGGTGATGATTCCTGATATTGGATGAAATGGCAGCTATTTAATTAAGTCTTGAACATCCAGCTATCAATCACAAGCTTAGGAGATTAATTAAATTGCCGGAATCTAAGACAAATACTGCGTGGAATAGCAGGTAGAAAATGAGTAGAATCCGACACTTAAACAGTGATGTGAAAGTTCGATTTCCTAGTGGGGTTTTCAAAATCCCAACTTTTCTGATCCCAGGATCCCGGGATTGATCCCGTGGAATTAGCAAGCTTTATGCATTTACTGACAGTATGCTTAGGCTGGCGTATGCTGAGCAATACTAGGCGTTGTTTTAAATTCTTAGACGAGTATTTTGAACGATGCACTGCACAACACAGCTTGTGATATCAGATAGACAAGTTTTTTTCACATGCAGACATAAACTACAACTAGATCTGGTAATTAATCGTTCACAATATCAATTTTGATGCGCCATGGAAAATTGTACAAAAGTGGAGCAATTTCTTGGAAAATGTGTTTGACGTTTAATACCGAGTACCCCAAAAGTCATATAGAGACCTTTTACATTCAATGAATCTTTACACTAGGCATGGATCTCGAAACATGCATTGAATTTGTTGAGCTTTCTTCACCAATGGCAAGTCCTCTACAACGGCACTGCGCACCTACAAGCAGGGGTACGCTCGACTGAAAAAAGGTGGGTAGGCCCTATTTTGCAACTTTGACCCCTACCCCCTTTAGGTTATGCAAATAAAGTCATTTTTGGAATTTTCAAAATTTCGACTTTCTGAAAATATCAGAAAAGCTTCAAACTCTTGAGTCGTTGACGTTAATATGTCTAGAATAGAAGTGGAACTCAGACTCAGCCATTCTTAAGCATAGCTCACAAATGATTCAATTAAAAGACAGGGCCTACTTAATATGAAAACCTAAGATAGCTGAAATTTCATTGTCCCTCTAATAAAGGTTTATGGGATTAGGAGCCTTTACTTTAACTTAAGAATTATTAGTATGGTATGTATCTCCAGAAATATGCAGCGAATAAAAAATCGTTTTCATCAAATCTGTGTAATAATATCAGTGCAACTTTAACAATCAAATTCTGCAAAATCTTTTCCGAGAGCACAATAGTCGATTGAAACAAAATCTACATAACAAACCTTTTCAAATTAAGTCTAAAAACTCTCCTGAGCAGCAGACAATCCCTGGATAACAAACTACGAGTAATTAGTAAACTTTCTCAATAGCAAACAAAACAAAAACAATTCAAAGTTGAAAACGTGACTAATGTTGCACCTGTTCGTATGTACAGTATATAGGCTGTCGTAATCAGACTCAGAGGACGAGATATACATAGTCAATGTCAGAAAACAAGATTTAAACAATAACTAACAACAAGACTTACAAGTTTTGCACATGTGAACGATAAAACATCTCTGAAATATGGGATTTCCTAGGAGCAGATTCTGATAATGAAATCTTCAGTGGCAAAATATCAAAGTACTATGCTCATAAACTCTGAAGCAAAAATATTCAATGTTCAAGTGCTCAGCAAAACGCGAGCGATATCCATTTCTATGGATTGCTTCTACACGCAAACACGTAGATTATTGAGAGCAATAACATTTGGACAGTTCATGCATGAAACAACAGAACGCCGAAAAATTGATGTCGGTAAAGAGACTCGAACCACCACCAACCTCGGAAATCTGGGCGGCCACTCTATGAGGCGAGAACATAGCATGTGGATTACCTGGTTGTTTTAGATATATCGAACTTGCGACAAAATTCAGATTGTGATCAATTTTTGGTTGGATTTGTTTGATCAGCAGTACCTCTACTCAACTTGCTAAATTAATAATCATTTCTACCTTCATACTTTACACTGATCTGGCAAAATATAGAACTGACCGTGCAAAATATGAAAGTACAAGTAATTGAAAATTTATCATATCACTTCCTTCCTAGATGAGCAGAGATCCAACCAAAAATTTATCACTGCTGCTATTGACTTTATCGGAACATACTTTGTACTGCTTCAGCGTCTATGAATATTATTGATCACCGCACAAACTGCGAAGCGGATGCATTCCAGAAATGCTAAAATCCTTAAGTAGCCGTAGTTTTAATGTACATTTTCTCGACAGAAGTCAAATCTTTCTCCATGACAGCAATACGTTTTCTGGAGAGATTGTCGGTTGCATGGTGGTGTCGCTTCGACCATTCAGCAAGACTAGGAGCTGGATCCCAAAGATGGGAGGGTGGTCCATTGACTTCTATAAAGAGAAGGGACGAAACGTTCTGTATCGTTAGCACAGACCTACTTGAAGTGGAAACCAAGTTCATCTGGGAAAAGCCTCGTTCCGCCTCGGAGGAACTCACGGGGATCATCATGGCCAGTCCATATATCACTGACTTCTGAATTTGCCCAGGCACTTTCATCGGGTTTGACATATATTCGCGGAATGAGGGAATAATTCCTTCCTGAAGAATAAAGAACCTCTCGCAAAGGTGTCGGATTGTGTTTTCACCCTCAAGCCAGGGAATGTCATAATCTTCAGGCCAGTTTTCCGGGTAGAGAACATCTATCAACTTCAAGCATGGCTCCTGTGTCTCAATCGAGAGTCGTGCGCTCACGTTGTCGATCAATACCTGAATGAAGCGACCATGGATGAAAGATTGGTACTGGGTTCTCCTGGTAAATTCCTTCAAATCAACACCCATGAAAGTTACTTTGTGTTCACCTTCGGCCTCAACACTGAGATTTTCCTGTATTTTGTCAAACGCATATTGTCCGCTAGCCACGCCAGATTGCATGCTCTTCAGGGCAGAGATCGTCCATTTAATGTGCTTGTTCGCCACATTGATGGTCATGGTCCGATTTTGAAGAGTTTCGCTCAATTCAGCAAGTGCTGCTAAGCAATCTTTGACGAGTGCCAGATCTTGGATGAACTCTTTGGTCGTGAGTTTGGAAACTATTCCCGAATACGTGTATCTTTCATTCGATTTCACTATGTCATCCCTCGATAATTCATTGAAATGCTTGACCAGGGCGGCATAGTCACTCCATATCGCGTTGACGGTCCGGTACGATGAGGCAACCCATCTCACATCGAACACTTTGCCAATCTTCTTCAGATGAACATGGAGATTCTTTGCTACGTCGTTCAACTGCCGCTGCATCTTCGAGGAATATGAGTAGATATTGTGAAGCTTCGATAGCATAGATTAAATGTGAAAAATGCCGTCCACCGCCTTTATTGAGTCAGAGACACTGAGCTCAGTAATGGGAAAAAGACCGTTCCAGGACACCATAAAATCAAAAAAATTAGTACTTTTAAAAACGACATAAATTCATGAATTTAGTCCCTTTTTCAGGTTTTTAAGACCTAAATTCATGAATTTGGTTCATTCAAAAAGTACCATTTTTTTCAAAAATGGTACTTTTAAAAACGACATAAATTCATGAATTTAGGTCTTAAAAACCTGAAAAAGGGACTAAATTCATGAATTTATGTCGTTTTTAAAAGTACCCAATTTTCAAATTTTTCAAAATCTCAAATTTGAGAATTACAATTTTCACCCTTAAAATCATGACCGTTCCAGGACACCGAAAAATCAGAAAAGTTAAGAATCTCAAATTTGTGAATTACAATTTTTACCTTGAAAATCATGACCGTTCTAGGACACTAAAAATTATAAAAGTTGAGTATCTCAAATTTGAGAATTACAATTTTCACCCCCAAAATCATGACCGTTCAAGGACACCGAAAATCATAAAAGTTGAGAATTTCAAATTCATGAGTTTAGACGTTTTTCAGGTTTTTAAAATATATCATGTGACTAAAAATATTTCTTTAAAAAAGGAAGAAACAAAAGTGGATGAAACAAAAGTGGAAGAAACAAAAGTGGAAGGAACTTCAGAAATGGAAGAAACCGCAAGAATATATCCTTCGTTATCTCAATTAAACTTTTACGGAGCAGCGTGACTTCTTTCTTTCTTTCTCTCTCTCTCTCTCGATCCTGTCTGTTACAGGAATATTGTATTCACAATGACATGCATTCTTTAAAACAATTGCTTGTCTTCAATGAGAATAATTCCCATATGCTTTTAATAGAATGACCTTGAACGCTAATGGAAAAATACACCAACTATCGAACCATTTCGACAGCCATATCGACAAACTTTCTGACATCGGCGCGACAGTTGGTGTATTTTTCCATTCAAAGCAATGTCGCATGAATGATTGTTATGGAAATCCAAAATGAAGAGAAATGCTCATTCATTTCTCTTCTCTCTCATATGTCTATTGTGTTTAGATTGTATTTTGTTCTTTTGTTCTCATAGTGTGAATGAAATTTCACAACCCGTATCATGAGCTATTGTCTGTGATTTCCTTCACCCCTATCAGCTGAAACAATTTTAGCAGCTGCTACACGCTAATTCTTTTGAGAAATGTCTGAAATAGATTTTATTCCATTTAAAATGAGAAACATTAGAGACATTCTAAAAATATACAGCAAACAAAACCACATTAAATTTCGATTTAAATGAGATTGCTAAGCAATTGGGAATAAAGAATTTTCACATATTGATGAGTAATGAATTACTATTGATAAAAGATGAGCGAAACACCAACTCTATGTAGTTAAACATTAACACAATGCAACAATGTAACGTTTAAATTTAGATTAAATTAAATCATTTCAAAATTGAATAAGTAGTAAAGAAAGACATCATTAGAGACCATTTTAAATCAACCCCCCTTCTGACTAAGTAGTAAGGAAAGTCATCATTATAAAAATGTTTTAAATCAATACCCCTTCTGACTAAGTAGTAAGGAAAGACATCATTAGAGAACAGTTTTAAATCAATACCCCCCCTGTCTTCTAGGGGTCCCTTAAGAAATTTTTTTATTATAAAATGAGCAACATAAATGAGTTTTTGAAATTATATGGAACACAAACGACAACGAATTTCGACCTAAAGAAAATCGCTAATCGATTAGGAATAAAGAATTTTCATGTTCTAATGAGAAACGAATTACAATTCCTAAAAAATAGGTCATCAATAACTGTAAATTTCATAACAAATCTTCATACGTCAAATGAAAAAGGTGTACATTGGTCAGCAGGCGTTACAAAATCATCAGCAGAACTATTATTTTGATTCATACGGTTTGCCTCCTACAAATGAAGTAAGAGAAATACTTGGCAATGGAATTTATAATACATTTCAAATTCAAAAACCGGGAACAACTTATTGTGGACAATTATGTCTTTATGTTTTATTTAAATTACAAAAAGGAGTACCATTTCTAGATATTATGTTAGAATTGAATAATAAAAATAATAATAATAATGATAATTAAAAATCAGTTCGTTGTAATTCATTTTGATAAAAACGTCCTCTGATATCCTCATTATCTAAATCTATAATTTCATAAGTAAACGGATAACTTTGATTTATTTTAGAAACTTCAAATATTTCTTTAGTCCAATAGCCAACAAAGCCTTTTTCAAATTTATTCTTATATTTAAATATTCTAACTCTATCTCCAATTTTAAATTTCGGCTTAAGTTTCTGCAAATTCGGATTACTCTCATTCGAATAATTATTCTCGAATATTTTCTTTCGTATTAAATCAGGGTCGTCAGAAGCATTCTTTGGAGTTTCTTCAATACCAGAATGAACTTTATTATTGTACTCTTCCACAATTCCTGGTAATATCTTCAACCATTTCTGATTTCTTTGCTCAGTAAATTTCTTGAATAATTTATTTTTAAACGACCGATTGAATCTTTCTATCACTACAGCTTTTCCAGCGTTTTCAGTTGAATAAACAGTTTCAAATAGTGGCTGAACGTTTCTGTTATAAAATTCCGATCCTTTATCAACAAACAATTTTTTTGGCTTTCTATTACTTTCTTTAAAGATTTCTTCAAACGCATATTTAACTGATAGACCACTTTTATTTTTTAAAGGTTTTACCCAAGCGTATCGTGTATATAAATCTATAACGGTCAATGCGTATTTATAATCAGAATCATTCGGCATATGAATAAGATCAGCACTCCAAATATCATCTTTATTAAATACTTTTACTTTCAATAAATATTTAGGCTTTCTGTATTCCCTATGAATTTCGGACGCGTAGGTTCGAGCGTTGCTCTCAGACAGCTTTGCTGTCGTTTCATTTAAACCCTGACCGAATAATATTTTAGCTTGTAAAGCTTTCTTAACAAACATTCTTTCAATTTTTTCTCTAAATGTAGGATTTTGAATACTATCTAATTCTTGAATCATCTTCTTATCAGCTGCATGTCGAGAACTTAGATCATGATTTCGATAAGCTAAATCATGCCTGTAAGCTGCGGCATCTACTCTATTTATCGGTTCTTCACCTGGTTTCGGATTATTATTCTCATCTAGTCTTATATCTAATCGAGTTCCTGGACCGGTATATGAATGACCAGGAAGATGTTTTTCTTTCGAATATTTACTCCAAATAAATCCAGGAAAGTTTTCTAATGTTTTTTGTATGTCACCACCGTAGGTAGTAGCCAAACTTTGTTTGTCGTCGTTACCTTCATAAATTTTACAATTTGAGTTTTTATTTTTGTTTAATAGATAATTCAATAAATCTAAATTAGAAATTTTTAATTTAATTAAATTTTCGGAATTTTTAGAATTCATTTTAAAAGATTAAAAAAAAATTTAAAAGATAAAACAAAAGTTTTACCGAAAAGAACCAAAGGTTCTGAGGTTATTACCTTATCATACTAGGACTTAGATATATTCCAGAACCATCTTTAGTTTCTTTAATTTCAATTAAATCATCAACATTGTGGAGAATATTTTTAAGAACTCGTTTTCCTTCATCAACTAATTTTAATTTACTAATAAAATTATCTACTATTCCTTTTCCTTCGGGCGAAGCCCTGGAAGACATCTCCGATGTCCCTTCACCCCTAGCAACTTTCTCTAACTCTCTATTATGTCGTGTTTGTTCTTCTAATGCTGCCTTCTCTGATTTATTTTTATTTACTGCTTGGACAATACCAGCTGTCCCACCTGCAACACTTCCTGCTGCTGCTATGCCTCCTATTATTAGTGGAATTAATGGGAGAATCCCGCCATTCTTTTCTTCTTGTAATTGAATATTCTCTATCATTGGTTTACTTATGTAATACTTTTTTTTATTAATCGTAATAGTTTTAGGGGTATTTTTGTCAACAATATTACGTAATTTTAATTCAACAGTTTTATTATTAATATTACTTTTCGCTTGCGACATTTTTAATAAAAAAATTTTAAGTTACGAAAATTTAAATCTATTCTAGTTATGAAAAAATTTTAAGTTAAGAATTTTTTTTAATCTATTCTAGTTATGAAAAAATTTTTTAAATTAAGAATTTTTAAGTTAACAAAACTTTTAATGTATTCTAGTTATGAAAAAAAATTAATTAATCGACTAAGTCTTGGGCTTTAACCTATAGAACTTTGTTCAGAGGCTTTAGCCGATCCTAACCATCTTTCCATTAAGAATTTCAATAGAATATTTTGCATCTTCTAGCAATAAACCATAAGCCATCAATGAAGTTGTGGAATCTTTTTTTCAATATTAATTGTTACATCACAACCATTTTTAATAATATCTTCAGATTGTGCACTTAAATCGAAACAGAAAATTGGATATAAATGTCTCCAATCTCCAGGAGTTAATTGTGGTTCAACTCCAAATTCTATACAAAGATTTCTATAAGAATCATATCCTTCCATAAATTGATTATTGGTATCATCGAATCTTAATGGATCAATTGGATATCGAGTTTGATTTAATGAAACTTGTAAACTTCGAATTGTATTGATATGGAAGAGATTATTGTTCTTATCAAAACTTGGAGAATTATTTCTTTGAAATGTTAGTAATAAATATCTTGGAGTATTCGCAGTTCTAGTAAAATGCCAGTTAAATCTTTGTTCGGAAAAAGTTACTGAACTAGCAGTACGCTTTAGAAAATTTACTGGAATTGGTTTGTTAGTATTTAATCTTTTTGCAATAGCTGATTCAATTCCTAAACTAGGAGTAATATGCTTAATCCACCATTCAAGTCTATCAATTTTTAAATATGCTTTTTTTCCAGTCTTACCAAAAAAGATTAATTCATTATTTGCTGTACGATGAATTATTAATTTAAATTTTAATTGATATGATATTTTAACATAATCTAAATAACCGAATAATGGAGACAATGACCAATTTACTGTTTGCTTACTTTTCTTGTTAAATTCACGTCTTTCTTTATATGCATCATTATTTGTTTTATTTAAATGTTTTGCAATATTTTCTACATCTTTCGCAATTCCTGCGGCATCTGTTCCAGCGTGAGTTAAATCATCAACAATTATACCATCATTAGTATCAGGAAACCAACCTTCGATTTCATGCTTTTTATTATTTTCACCAATTGTTACAAATCTAAGCATTGTATCAATTACACCTGGGGAATCACTTATTGTTTCTATATTTTGAGTTGCAACATCTAAACGCATTTGTGTAAATAATCTTGGAAAAAAATTATTTTCTAGTGTAATATTATCGGTATCTGGTAATGGTGTTGTAAAATTAGCATCACTATATAAAGAATATTCACAGTGTAAAAATGAATCAGGTAAATATAAATAGCTCTGCTGATTATCAACTTCAAAAATTAAATCACCTCCAGTGTTTACTCTACTGGAAGATCCGGGATTCATAGCAATTCTTATATAGTCATTCTTTTTTTGATTATAACTGACGAACGGAGGATCGTCTAATCTAAATTTATTTTCGATAAGCGAAGACATTTTTATAAAAAATAATTTGACTTTTTGTTTTTCTCACAGATAGAAAAAAATTTTTACTAAAAAAATTTACTAAAATATAATTTTAGAATTTTGCTAGACCAGCTCCGCTATGAATGCCATTACCTCTTATTTCTTCAATTGTTTTTTCATTATGTTTACTATTACCCTCTACAGCTATGTTAGCAATTTTGTTTTTTGTTTCATCTGAAAGTTTTTTTAATTTTTTTAGTTCTTCAGAATCATTCCTAAGTTTACGAATAGCTTCTAGTTGTTTTAATTCGTTTTGAGACTTAACAGCATTTGATATTGCACTAGCTGTACTACCTATAGCAGCTGCTCCTTTTGCAGCAGATGTAATCAAATCTTTATTATTTTTAATTAAGTTAACGATACTACCAATACCAGAAAAAATACCATCTCCTTCCGTATGAACGGCACCTGCGGTGCCTAGGAACTTTTCTGTTCCGACTGTTTCTCTATTATCATAATGGTAAACCGGATTCATACGTGGTTCATGAGAAATTTTTTGATTTGAAGCAAATTGTTTAAGATTGTGTTTATAAATTATAGGCATTTTTTAGTAATAAATTTGACTTTTTGGGAAAATATAAATACGGGAAGCCCTGGAAGACATCTCCGATGTCCATTATAAAAAATGTTTATTTTTTGTTCTTAACTTTTGCAGATTGCGTTTTTGGTTTAACTTTATCGGGAACCAAACCTGCATCAATCATTCTTTTTATTCTATGATTTTCTTTCATAATATTTCTTTGTTTTATTAATTCGTCTAATTGTTTTATTCTTTTAAAATTATCAGCTCTAATTTTATCCATTTTTAAAATTATATACTTTTATATTTTTAAATTTTTTTTAAAAATTATATTTATACTTTTATATTTTTAAAAATTATATTTATATTTTTTAAATTATATTTATATTTATATTTTTTATAATTCTTATTTTTTGTAGGTAAAAAATATTTAAGTTAATATTTACACTAAGATTTACGTTTATGAATATCTAATAACTTTGAGATAACTTTATTAATTGATTGTTGCACTTTATCTATTGCATCAAGAAGCGTGTGATGTACTTTAATTTCTTTTTCAGTCATTTCTAATTTTTTCTCACTTTTCTTTAATTCTTTTTTTAAAGCATTTAATTGAACTTTAAGACCATCTACTTTTCTTTTAACAGCATCTAACTGTTCTTTATTTTCTTTAGAGTTTTCTTGTAAATTTTTCTTTAATTCATTTTCTAAATTGATTTTAAGAGTTTTCATTTTATCAACTTTTTCATTAAGTGAGTTTACTTCATTTATTATTCTATTCATCTTTTTAATTTGTTGAGCAATTTTAGAACTTAATTCATCAACACTTTTTTGGAATGTAGTTTGTAACTGCTTTAAATTTTTTTTAATTCTTTCAGGTAGTTTTTCTATTTCATCTTCTAATTGTTCTTTTAACATTTTTATATGATGTTTATTTTTAATTACAGCAGATTTTAAATTTATAGAAAGTAATATTAAAATTTTTGATTGTTCAGAAATCTTTTTAAAAAGTTTTGCTATATCTGCTTCTAGCTCTCTATCCTTTTTATCAAGTTTTGATAATTTTTCGTTTAATGATTTGTCATTAAGTTTAAGCAACTTTAATTCGTTCATCAGTGGAACCATAACATCGTTTATATATTTTTCTTTTAAGTCATTGATTTGTGTATCAACATATTGTTTATTTGTTAACTCTGTATTTTGTTGTGGAAGAATAGAAAGATGTAATGGACCAGATAAAACGTCTCCAGTTTTCATTATATAATTTTCTAGTTCTATTTCTGATTCACGATTATTCGGGATATATGCACCTCCACCAACATTTGGTAACATCATTTTTAAACAATAAAAATAAAATTTTTTCTGATTATAAAAATACATAAATTATAAAAATAAAATTTTTCCTAATAAAAATAAAAAAATGGAAATGACTCAAATTTGTCAAGTTTGCAATATGCGTTTTTTAAATCAAACACTATTATATTCTCATATGAAAAACACACCATGTGGTATGCATATGAATCAATTTCAACCTAATAATAGTATGCAACCTAATAATAGTATTCAGTATAATAATATTCAATCAGAGCAACCATTACAAAGATTAAAGCATTTATTTATTTCAGATAAAGAACAAAATCTTTATACTGCTAGAATAAATACACCTAGGCAAAATACACCTAGGCCAAATAATAAAAATTATTTAGCACAAAATAATAATGTAGCACAAAATAATCCTTTTTTCAAAATAATAATGTAGCTCAAAATAATTATATTGATAAAAATCAATTTGTTGAAAGTAATAACAAAAAAATATGTTCTGGATGTAATAAAAATATAACGTCTAAAAATTTTGCACGTCATTTAAAATTATGCGAACAAACAGAAGAGGTTAAAAAAAATAAAAAAGATAAATTAAAAGATCAGTTATGTCGTAATTGTAATAAATATTTTACAATTCAAGGAATTACTAATCATTATAATTCTTGTATAAGTTCTACAAGACAATGTACAAGTTGTCAAATTACTAAACCTAAGACAGAGTTTTATGATAGTAAATATCAGTGTAAGGATTGTTTAAAAGAAAAAGTTAAATGTAGAGGTTGTCAAAAAATTATATTAAAGAAAAATTTTCAGCGACATGTAACACTATGTCCAAAACTTAATCAACATAATAATCAAAATAATAATTTATATTAGCATTTCTATTGAAATAGACTTATATATTTAAATAGTTGTATTTCAACTAAAATAGTTGTATTTCAACTAAAATAGTTGTATTTCTACTAAAATAATCTTATATATATTAAAATATTATTTTTTTTATAAAGAATAAAATATTATTTTATTAAAATATTCTTAAGCATTCCGGAAGAGAGGAGAGGTATAAAAATACTTCTTTTGAGTATAGGAACAAAAAGTCCGACACATTCCGGAGGTTCTACAGAGGTTAAAAACACTCATAAGAGTGTAAGAATGCGAGTCCGGAATTAAAAAATAATAATTCCTAAATTTTTATTTTAAAAATATTAAATGAATAAAAACGAAAATTTGGAAGATTTATATTCACCGGTTATAATTAAAAGTAATAAAAGTAATAAAAGTAATCTAAGTCGTCATAAATCTCTTAATGCAATAAACGAAATAATAAATAATTATATGAATAACACTGAGTTTCAAGATACACTAACCCCTCAAGATCCGAATCTCAAAGATATTAATAATATTGTAGAAAATCCTATATATAATACTAAATATAATAATAATATAGATAAAAATATATATAATAATATAGATAAAAAATATTTAGAGACACTACCCCCTAATTCATCTCTTAATAAAAAAATACCACAATCAGATCTTACACGTCTTTGGAATTTTTTAAAATTTCATTGTATAAAAATATTGTTAGCATGTATTTTAATATTTTTTATTTATATTTTTTTTTTAATGGGGTTACTTTCTAACAGAGGAACAAAAGAGGATAAATTTTTATAAACAAGAAATAAAAACTTTTAAAGGATGGAAGACTCAGGAGGATAAGATTAAGGATAAAACTAATAATAAACAAGGTAAAATGTATCAAGAAAATTTACATTTCATTGTTTACGGTAAAACTGGAAGTGGTAAGACTACGTTTATTAAAAAATATATAAACGAACATTATAAGGACGAAACAAAAGTACATATTTTTGTATGCATACTTCTGAATGGCCAACTTTTACTAACGTCTATAATGATAAACAATTAGATGAGTTACAAGATATGGAAAGTTTTGCTGGTACACCTGAAAATAAATCTTTATTAATTTTAGATGATGTTGCAAGTTTATCAAAACAAAAAAATATGTCAGAAATATTTACAAAAGGAAGACATCAAAATATTGAAATAGTTGTATTAGCTCATAAAGCTTGTGATGTAGATAATAAGATTAGAGAAAACATTCAAACATTTTTTACAACTACACAAAATAATGCAGCATTCTTTAATGATATTAATAAAAATTATAAAATGAATATGCCTTTATCATATTATACACAACATAAATATGGAATAATACGTGTTGACACCATAAGTGGACATATGCAAGTATATGATAAAGATTTAAATATATTAGTAGATACCGAACATGAAATCTATAATAACTCTCAAGATTTTGATATTAGAATGTATGCAAATACAAAACATTTATCAAATCAAGTTATAGAACAAATAATTATCTTTTTAGAGTCTGAAGCAAAAGTTCCACTAAAAATTATTCCTGATACATTTTATTTTTATTTTGATCATTATTTAAATGCAAAATTTGGTATACTAATACCTAACAGATTACAAGATAATGAAACATTAAACTATTTAAAAATTGCAATAAATGATGTTAGAAACGGTTTAAGAAAAGCAACACCAATAATATCTGATGTTAAATCTACATTTTCTGATGCCAAATCTACATTTGATGAAGCAAAAAAAACATATAATGATATAAAACCATTAATAAATGGTGTAAGTGAAATACTTAATAATTAAACAAATTATACATTTTTTTTAAATTATTAATATTTTTTTTTTAATTATTAATATTTTTTTAAATTATCCAAATATTTTAAATATATGGAGGAATGTTCAATTTCTGTAATGTTTTTAAATCATATACTGTTAAGTTATCTTTATTGATTAACCACCATAAATTATTAAAAGCCAAGAATACTCTAAAACTTCTTAAACAGAGTGGAAAATCATTTGTTTTAGCATATTTAGGTATACCATGTTTTATTTTATAGTCTTTCACAAACTGCATATATTTATGATGATAATAGAATTTAACTTCTTGTTTAGGTGTAAGTGGATTTGTAGGATGTCTATAATTTTTTAAAACTGGTACATGTTCTATTTTATACTCTTCAAACATTTTTTATTTTTTATAATTAAATATAACTTTTTTTATAAATAAATATAATTTTATTTATAATCTTCAAACATTTTGTTTTGTAATTAAATATAATTTTTTTTTTAAATTTTCTCTAAAAAAATAAAAAAATGGAAAAATTTTATTGCAACTTATGTAAAAAAAAGTTGCAAACAAAAAGAAGTTATCAATCTCATCTACAAAGTAAAATGCATTTACAAAATGTAGAACGAGTTGATGATGGAAATATATTAAAATTAAACAGTTATAAAAACTATCTAGAAACATTGCCTACTGATATAAAAGTTAAAAAAATGTTTGATGATTATTCACATTCGGAATATAAAAAATTTTTTAATAGTGAAGATGAAGCCGTAACAGATATAAAATATTTATTTAGCGATACTGATGAATTTAACGAAATAGATGAATTTGATGAAGCTGAACGAACCGATGAAGCCGTAACAGATATAAAATATTTATTTAATGAATCGGTTGAATATAATGAAACCGATAAAACTTTTTCTGATATTCTAACCAACTTTTATAATATATTTAAGAAATCTTTCAAATGTTATATGAATGTAAAAGTACTTTATACAAAAAATGGACCTGATGGAATTCCTGAAGAAATAATACAAGGACATTTTACAAATTCACAAGAAATTCATAATGTAAATGATATACAACCCATATTTGAATCGATGATACTTAAATTAGAAAATTGTATAATTGAAGCCCAGTTACGTGAATCTGGTTGGAGATTTGTTAAAATACTATCTAAGAAAATAGTAATTGATAAATATAAAAATAATACTGGTGGTAGTTATGTTCCTTTACCTTTCAGTTCACCACAATTAATCAACATAAAAAATGAAGATGATTATTGTTTTCTGTGGAGTATTATAGCACATTTACATCCTGCAGAATATCATAAAGAAAGACTAAGTCATTACAATAAAGAAGAATACATAAATGAATTTGATCTTTCTGATGGCTTAGATGAATTTCCATATGATTATAATAAGTTAATAAAGTTTCATAAAAAGAATAAAAATTTAATTGAAGTAAATGTTTTTGAATTAAATGTGAATTATGTTTCTATTGGTAAAATTATTCCACTTTACTCAGATTCAAAAAAATTTTATTTGAATAATAAAAATTTATGTCAATCAGAAATAGTATATAATGATAGAGGAAATTACATGCATCATAATATTTTTTACCAAGGAAAAATAATATGTACTGAAAAATTTGAACTTGTTAAAACATTATCACCAATAATGATTAATCATAATAATTATAAAGGACGTACTGATGATTATAATTACAAATATTCATCTTTATCTTCAGAATATCAACAAAAATTAGAAAATTTAAATAAAAGTTTACAAAAAAGTAAAATAGATTATCAACAACAAACAAAAATGTTACTACAAGAATATCACCATAAATATCAAAATAAGATAGAAACGATTCAAAAATTAAATGAAGAAAATAATAAAAAATTAAATAATGAAGAATTAAATAATGAAGAAAATAAAGAATCGGCTAAAGCCAGAGGAGCTTCGCTCCGATTAAATGAATGTTTAAAAAAATGTCTACAACAATATAAAGAACAATATGATAAAGAATATATTTATCAGCTACAAATATTAAATCAAAATTATCATCAAAATACATTTAATCTTACAAAAGAAATTAATGAAACACATGAAATATATAAAGATGAATTTGTAAAATTAGAACAGTCAAAACAACCAGCACAAGCGAATATATTATATTATCAGGGACATTTTATATTGTGTAAAGATGTTTCTATATTCACAAAAACTTCAGATAATAAAAATTTTCCTTGTCTTCAATGTATGACAAGTTTTAGAACTTTAGAAGAAATGAATAGACATTTGGAGAATTGTCAACAAAACGAAGCAGTCAGAAACACATTTCCAAAAGATGATTATTTAGAATATAATAAATGGTATTTTAAAAATAAAGTACCCTTTACTATTTATTGTGATTCTGAAGCTTATAATGTTAATATGACACAAAATCAAACGGAAAGTTCCAGGGCTTCATCCGATTCTGAAAATTATAATTCTGAAAATTATAATTCTGAAAATTATAATTCTGAAAATTATAATTCTGAAAAAAGTGCACCTGGAAAAAGTTCAACTGAACAAAGTAAAGAAAAATATTTATTTGAACAAAAACCATTATGTTGGGGAATGTACATTCATTCAAATTATCCTGAATTATTTAAATCAGAATATTTACAATACTATGGTGAAGACAGTTCAGAAATGTTTACAAAGAAAGTAGAAGAATTACAAGGACTTTTTTCACAATTGCTTGAAACAAATAAACCAATGATACCATTAACGGATGAAGAAAGAAAAGAATTTTATGACGAAATAAATTGTTATTACTGTGGAAAATGTTTTATAAATAAATATAAAACTGGCAGAGGTAGATATATTAATAAAGTAAAAGATCATGATCATCTAAATGGATTATATAGAGGTGCAGCACATAATTCTTGTAATCTTAATGCTAACAAATTTAAATATAACTTTGTTCCTCTATATTTCTACAATGGTTCTAAATATGATTTCCATCTAGTAATGAAAGATTTATTTTCATCTGAAAAATTACATCAACAAAAAATAAATGTACTATGTAAACAAGAAGAAGAATATTTTTCAATGCAATTAGGTTGTATTAGAATTTTAGATGCATTTAGATTTTTTACTCCTTATTCATTAGATGTTATGGGAAAAACTATGAAACCTGAACAATGTAAAATATTAAATAAATATAATTTAAAACCTTTAAAAGGAATATTTCCGTATGAGTATATAGCCTGCGGCTCACAGTCGAAGACTGATATAACTGGAGATAAAACCTGTGGTTCACAGTCGAAGACTGATTTTAATTCTGTGAATAAAATTATGGAAGAAAAACAACTTCCTCCAATAAATAAATTTAAATCAACATTAAAACAATCACAATTATCTGAAGAAGATTATGCAGAAGCTGAAAAAAATTGGAGAGAGTTAAATTGTAAAACAATGTATGATTATACAATGAAATATCTACAGATAGATGTATTAATACTAGCTGATCTTTTTGAAAACTTTCGTGATATGTGTTTAGAATATTACGGAATAGATCCATGTTATTGTTATTCTACACCAGGTTTAACATGGTTAGCAGGATTAAAACATACTGGTGTTAAACTTAAACATTATAAAGAAAATACATATGATAAATTATTATTTTTTGAATCTGGAATTAGAGGTGGAGTTTCATCAGTTTTAGGTAATAGATATGTTAAATGTTATAATAAGAAAGTAAATCCACAAGAATATGGAATAATGAAACCTTTATCTCCAGAAGAAAAAGAAAAAATATTAGAAATTTTTCGAACGAAACGAGAAGGAGTAGAACGTGGAAAAGCAATTGATGAATTCATGAGAGAAAACTATTTGTTATATTATGATTTTAATAGCTTATATTCTTCTTGCATGATACAAGAATTACCAACAGGTGAGATGACATGGTGTAATAATCTTGTTTATCAAAGAACATATGATGGTGAAAATAATTTTGGTTATGTATATGAAGTTGATTTAGTATACCCTGATTATATAAAAGAAGCAACAAAATATTATCCTTTCTGTCCAGAAAACAAAATTCCCAATATAGAAGATTTTTCAGATTATCAAAAATCTATAATGTCGAAAAAATACAGACCGACAAAAAAATTTATGTTAACACAAGGTAATAAAGGAAAGTATGTTGTTGAAGGAAGAATGCTAGATTGGTATTTAGATCATGGAATGATTCTCACAAAAATTCACCGGAAACTAGTGTATAAAAAATCTAAATGGTTAAAAGATTATATTGAGTTCAATATTGAAAAACGCAAAATATCTAAAAGAAATAAAGATGATTTTGGAAACGTGTTCTTCAAATTAATGAATAATGCATTTTATGGTAAGACTTTAGAAAATGTGCGTAATAGACAAAATATTGAAATAGTTTATGATAAAGATAGGTTTCAAAATTTAACAAGGAAACCTACATATAAAAGAACTACTAGATTTAGTGATGAACTATGTGCTGTACATTTACGTCGAAACAGCGTAAAACATGATAAGTTTAATTTTATAGGTTTCACTATATTAGAATTAGCTAAACTATTTATGTATAGATTTATATATGATTATTTAGCACCTGCTTATGGCAAAAACTATAAATTACACTTTACAGATACCGATTCTATTTTCTTAGAATTAACAGTACCATATGGTTCTTCACTTGATGAAGAAATTAATAAAATAAAAGATATCATTCATCCTTCTGATTTATGTAAAGTAAAAGATGAATTAGAAGGAAATGAAGATTTCATAACAGAAGCTATATTTTTAAAATCTAAATGTTACTGTTATGATACAACTAATAATATTAAAACACATAAAACATTAAAAGGAATTTCAAAGGCATCAGTGGCTAATCAAATAACATTTCAAGATTATAAAAATGCATTATTTAATAATGAAATAAAAACAGCATACAATTATAGACTTAATTCAAAGAAACATAAAATGTATTTAAAAGAAGAACATAAATTAGCATTAGATCCATTTGATGATAAAAGAAAAATTTTACCTGATGGAATAACTACTTTACCTTTTTGATTTTCTAATTTCTATTTTCTAAATATAACAATATAACAATATAACAATATAAAAATATAAAATATTATAAAATAAAATAATAATATAAAATTATCATATAAAAATGGATAAAGTTAGAGCTGATAATTTTAAAAGAATAAAACAATTAGACGAATTAATAAAACAAAGAAATATTATGAAAGAAAATCATCTTCAACATAGAATGACAAAAGCTGGTATTCAATCTGATATGTTTGATAAATTAAAATTAACTGAAGAAGTAAAAACTGATTATGAAAAAACTATCGAACCATTTAAAACTCTTGAAAAAGAACTTAATGAAAAACGTGTTGATTATAGCGGATCCTGTACTTAAAACACTATTAGATGACTATGGTTTATTAGAGGCAAACATAGATAAAAAATTACCAAAATCTATGTTATTCGAACATTCTACTTTCTTTTTAGATAAAAAATTATTTGCAAGATTTTATCTTGGTGGTAAAGAAATATTTCCACAACCTTTACGAGGATTAATTTTTACGCCAGATAAAAAACCTATTAGTTTAGATAGAAATTTTGTTGATCTTTTAAGAGGAGCAGATTTAAAAAATTATGCTGTAGAAGATCTCATAAAATATAAAGCTATATTAGATAGAGTCGGTGTAGTAAAAACTCTTAGACGTTATAAACAATTAGAAAATTTATTATCAACGGGAGTTAAAGTAGGGAAAGGTTTATCTGAAAAACAGAAAACAGAAACAGAAACAACCATATTTTTACCAGATGATCCACAAGAATTACTAAATAGATTAAATATTTTAATATCTGCAATAAAAGAAGGACATAATTCTAGTTTCAATGAAATTCATGCTATATTGAAAAGACTGTTAGAAAAGAAGATTCTAAATGAAGAGGATTATAAAAGTATAACCGGACATCTCTGATGTCCTCCAGGGCTTCGCCCGAACCGGTCATCTCTGATGTCTTTAAGGGCTTCGCCCGTAGCTGAAATATGTTGTTGTTTTTAATTTTTTATAAAAAAAAATATTTCATAAAAAAAATATTTATTTAATTTTTTTAGTTTAAAAATGTGTTCAGCAGATTTAGACAAAATTAATAATCATTTAGAAAATTTGACAGAGATTTTGGGTTCATCAAAATTTAGTACGACGTTAAAAATTATAACAACTACTTCATCACACACTTGTAATTTAGAACCCATTCTACATTTGGAACAAAATAAAAATTATCAAATTGCATTGACTAGTTTCTCTACATTTAACACTATTCAAAACGTTATCAAAGATGTGAATGATCAATTTAGATATTCTACTGATAAAGGCAAAACATGGAAAATACTAACTTTTCTTCCTGGTTCTTACGAAGTTGAATCAATATCAAATGAAATTAAGAGACATTTAGGTATACCATTTAAAGATAAGAAACAATTACATTTTGCAGTTGAACCGGCAGTTAATAAATTTTCTCTTACTTTAGACGAAAATCATCAAGTTGATTTTAATCATGATAGATCATTGTCTAAGCTATTAGGATTTAATAAACAAACCTATAGTCAAGGTTATCATTTAGGTGAGAAGATTCCAAAAATAACTGAAATAAATTCAATTGTTGTACATTGTGACATTATTGAAGGAGGATATATAAATGGTAAATTATCAAATTTAATATTCAGTTTTCCAGCTTTTACTGTACCCATTGGTTATAGATTAAATGTAATTCCACAAACATTAATATATTTTCCTATTACAAGAAAAACTATTAACAACATTAACATTAGAATCACTGATGAAAAAGGACAAGAAATAAATTTTGGAGGTGAAGAGATTATGATAGATCTTTTGGTTCGGGAGGTATAAACTTTTACGCTACAATAGAGAAGTTTAATTTTTTTTATCATTTTCATTATTAATCTTATTAATCTTATTAATCTTATTAATCTTATTATTACAAACAAAAAATAAACTTAAATTAAAATTTTATTTTTATTTTTTTGTTTCTAAAAACACTAATTCAATAATGGATGAATTTATTACTTTAAAAATGAATGAAATGTCTTTAAATAAAAAAAACTTAAATTTAATCATCATTCAAATTTATCTAATAAAGTTTTAGCAGTTATTTGCGGAAGATCAGGATGTGGAAAAACATATCTATTATTTAAAATTTTAACGACTCCAAATTTTTTAGATTATAACAATCTTATAATTTATACAACAACAGCAGAACAACCCGTCTATCAATTTTTAAAATATGGATTTGAAAATAATCTTACAAAAACAGCAATTGCTTCTCTATTCGAAGAATACGAAAAATCTGAATATGAAGAAGAAATAAATTTGTGGTGTGAAGAAGCAGCAAAAAATAAACAATTAGTTGAATCCAATAAAAATAAACATATAAAGATACAATTAATAGATGATAGTGGTAATATGCAAGATCCTAGTAAACTAGATAAAACAATGAAACATTGTGTAATTTTTGATGATTGTGTTAATGACAGAAATCAGTCAGTTCAAAGAAATTATTTCACAAGAGGTAGACATAATAACTGTAGTGTATTTTATTTAACACAAAGTATGTATTCATTAGATGGAAGTGTTATTAGAAAGAATGCAAATATATTTATACTATTTGAAATAAATGCAAGAAACTTAAGTGATTTGTTAAGAGATTTATGTATAAGAGATAAAGATGAATTTAAACAATCGTGTAATAATGCTTGGTTAAAAGATTATGGATTTATCACAATTAATATTGATAAAAAAATTCATGAAAGAGTTATCGAACAATTGTTCTCTGACTGAAAGTCGATCGAAGATTTGTTTACCGAGTGATAAAAAATATACAACATAGGGGTATAATATTTTTTTAAAATATAATATTTGAATTTTGCGGTAACATTGGAATACAGCAAAAACATTTTACTGAACAAATTATTTTTTTATTGCTTTGTTGTCTGATATCTTTTCGTTCAAAGGTTTCTCGTTTAAAGTTTTCCTGTTTTAAGTTTTGTTTAATAAAGTTTTGTTTAATAAAGTTTTGCTTAAATTTTCGCTTAAAGTTTTTAGCTCTTCTAAAAAAATTTTATCATTTTCTTCATTAGATATTTTACCACCAGTAAAAGTTTTATCATCACTAGAAATTTTGCCACCCTGTTTATTCTTATCACCAACTTTTTCTGACTGTAATTTAAATGATATTTTATTTACTTCATTAGCTATTTGATCAAATTTTTCAATCTCATCTAACGTAATAACATTATCATCACATACTCTTTGAAAGTAGTAATGTAGTTTATCATAGACTTCTTTAATATGTAAATGCTTAGTTTTTAATGATTTTCGTTTCTTAGTTATTAAAGATTTATCTAACATTGTAACAAGTGAAGTTGTAAAAACACCCGTACCTGTTAAAGCTGTAGCAACTACTGGAATTACTAAAACACCTGAAGATATAACAATTGTTAAAGCACCTAAACTTATTGTTAAGAATATGCCAATTCCTTGTGTTACATTCTTAACTTTAGTCCATCTCTTTCTTAATTTTTTATAATGCTCTAATCTTAATAATAATTGAGATTCCTTATCTTTCATATACCTTACTCTATCCTTGTGTTTTTCTATATTTAATTCACTTATTTTTAATTGAGATAACGAAGGATATATTCTTGCGGTTCCTTCCACTTTTGTTCCTTCCATTTTGGTTTCTTCCATTTTTAAAGAAATATTTTTAGTCACATGATATATTTTAAAAACCTGAAAAACGTCTAAACTCATGAATTTGAAATTCTCAACTTTTATGATTTTCGGTGTCCTTGAACGGTCATGATTTTGGGGGTGAAAATTGTAATTCTCAAATTTGAGATACTCAACTTTTATAATTTTTAGTGTCCTAGAACGGTCATGATTTTCAAGGTAAAAATTGTAATTCACAAATTTGAGATTCTTAACTTTTCTGATTTTTCGGTGTCCTGGAACGGTCATGATTTTAAGGGTGAAAATTGTAATTCTCAAATTTGAGATTTTGAAAAATTTGAAAATTGGGTACTTTTAAAAACGACATAAATTCATGAATTTAGTCCCTTTTTCAGGTTTTTAAGACCTAAATTCATGAATTTATGTCGTTTTTAAAAGTACCATTTTTGAAAAAAATGGTACTTTTTGAATGAACCAAATTCATGAATTTAGGTCTTAAAAACCTGAAAAAGGGACTAAATTCATGAATTTATGTCGTTTTTAAATGTACTAATTTTTTTGATTTTATGGTGTCCTGGAACGGTCTTTTTCCCATTACTGAGCTCCAGTCTGTGGTTCAAGCAGTGCCATATATAGATGGAATTGCTTTTTCAGCTGCGCTCCTACACCGCTTTGCTTTCCTAGCATCACGGAGGCTCCATCAGTGCACAAGGAAATCAAATGAGAGGACAGGTAGGCGTCATCAAAACCATTGGCTTTTAGCGATGTCATCAAGCAGTTCAACACAGTGGATGCATTCCGGGCAGGGAGTTCAACAAGGTCTAGAAACACATTCAGTGGAGGGTCCTCCGGGGTTATCTTTGAACGCATGTAAATGATCAGACATGATCGCTTCGATAACGAGGTTGATTCGTCGATGATCAATGAGATTCCATTTTTGCTCCCTCTGATCTTCTCACAGAGTTGGCGACGCATTGTGCTCGAGATCACTTCAATCATTCTTGTACATGTGTCATGAGAATGCAAATTTCGACCCAAATCTACGCCATTGGTCTCTTGAAGATCTATCAATGTTTCATAGTCTGTATAGGGCCGATTATTTTTGGCAATGTAGTATGCCGTTCTGAGGCATTTTGTAGTGGTCGCTTTGCTTCGATTTTCCATTTGTGCCGACAGAGTTCCGATCTGGTCCAATGTCCCTTCCTGCATAATTTTTCGCACAGCGCAGTGAGCGTTCGAGTCCCTGTGCCTATACACTTTGTTTCTTAAATGCTTCTGGCGACTGGCTTTGTCCGCTTTGTCATTTGTGCTGTCGACAGCAGATATTTCGCATGCTGCCCATTCTCTCGATACATGGACACCTTGCTTACTGTGTGGTCCCAAGTTCGATGTCTTAAAGTCTCTACAGAAACTGCACCCAAGCTTTCCATTCTTGATAATAAGCCATTCGTTAGCTTGCATGAAGATGAGTTTCTGTTTGGCTGACCAGGTTTCATCGACATCTCCTTTCTCGTCATTTTCTTGTGTTCTTTCAGTCTCTTGAGACGAGGCCATTGATGGCAATGATGGCTCCGTATCTGCAGGTAGAGTCGACGTTGGCGAGGATGATAAATCATCACCTGCAGCTTGCTTTCCAAAGAAGTCCAAGAAACTTCTTTGACGTTTAGCTGGCTTACCATCCATGCAATTGTGCCTGCAATGAAAAAAGAAAATATGCTATTATCACAAATGCATTAAACTGTAGTTTTTATACACGTGTATATAAAGGTAGTATTTCATAGAGCCAAAGATCGACTTAATCAAGCAAATCTACAATGAAAAAAGTAGTGGTGGGCAGCGATCACAGCAACCCATGCAAACAAAAGCACCAACTATGAAATGCCTATAGGTGTCCTTTCAACTCGGTCCGGCTATAAATTCTATAAACTGCAATATTCAAAAATCATCCTCTATCCATATCAAAATCAGACTCATATGAGCTTTAATGACGTGTGCTTCATTCCTTGATGTAACAAGTGTGATAGTAAAAAGGTGGAATAAATCTGACCACCAATATGCATCAGGAATCTGGGAAATTTGTAGGCCTATCTGCGCTTTGGCAAGCCTACCCACCGGTACCGGCCATCTACAGAACATCTGAAAAATGCTGCATGTGCTGCAGAATTTGTTTCTTACAAGTAATTTGATCTACTTGTACATATGCATGCAGCTTTTACAACATCAATAAATTATCAAAATGGAATATCGTATAAAAGCTTATTAACAGAATGCGATTGGGAAAATGACTGACCATATTCATCCCACCGGATGAAAAAAAGTAAAATGGAACCATTAAACGAATCAATAATCAACCATGAATACTATCATCTTGTTAACTCAGATATAGCTTCTCTGATCTTCTCTTGATCTCAACACAATCTTATCAAATGAAAAAGATGCGTTGCACATTTTGCAACAACAATGTTTTCAAGGGGGTCTAAAAAGCATTGTTTCTTGCAAAATGAAAATGTCAGATTTTTTTACTTCTAAGATGATACGGACGCATCGTTTTTTTATTCAACTGAAACAAATAAGTTCTTCAAATAGTGATAATTCCTCAGATTGCAGTCCCTGGTGCTTATTCCAGGTTAGGTGACCCAATTCACCCCAACTGACCAGGTGCGCCATAGGGAGGGCTAAGGCTTTCCCACTTTTCAAGAAGCACGCAACAACACTTTTATATTTTTAGAAGCATTGTGGCTAAAGCCTTCCCATTTTGTAAATACTATACCGGTATCAGACCCTACCACTGCAAAAATGTTTAAATGGAGTGAAGGAAGTAGGCCTATCCCGTGTTATAATGTACCCAAACAATTGAAAAGGAAGCCTCTAGTTTTAGGCGTTCCTAACTTACAAAATTGGTTTTACTTGAAGTAAACGAAGAAGGTTTTCATACACGCCTATCTCACAAAAAAAGACCAGAGAAGGGCAAGGGCCGGGCTAAGCTTTCACATTTTATACAGAATGAAGCCATGAAGGAAATGTCCTTATTATTCCAAGATTCATGCCTCAAAGCAAATCTTATCAGGTTCATCATTAAGGCTATGCCTTTTCAACTTCACTAAAGCACTTTTATTTTTATAGGCCTCGGCGTATTGAATGAAGGAAATAGGCCTATTGCAGTTATCGCACATTAAAACAAATTTGACGGAGGAGAGCTTAATTGCCGCAAGCTGTTGTGACTTTTACCGGTCATTAAGCATAAAAAATCCGATCATTTTTCATTTGAGGTGGTTGTTAACTATCAAAAACAAATGATAATACATAGATGAAATAATTGTTTAATTATTATGATTGGTGCGAATGTTTATCGACTACAAATATTTTTAGCACAAGATAACACAAACATCGACACGCTATTCGCTGCTGAGATTCAGCAAATTAATATGTTCAAGGTCATGTCGTCATTACCTTTTACTTTTGTAAGTAATATGTAAAGGTACTCACCAATTTTCTGTTGGATATCCAAAATTTGAAGAGCGAAGAAATACGGATGACAAGCGTGTAGCACCTTCATATTTTAGTGAAATATTCACTACAGATTTCACCATCTTTATCAATAAATCATTCAAATTTGGAGAGCCTACCCGAGCCCCCCCGGAACTGAGCCATGAAGAAAGTGGGTAGGCTCGGCCCCCCCGGGCACCCCCCCGAGCGTACCCCTGCCTACAAGGTATCTCATGGTTATCATTGCGACCTTTTTAGCGTTTCTGCCATCTCACGCTTGATTCAGCGGGTCAGAGACACTGCATCAGTAGCAGATAAGCCTCGATCGGGTAGGCCCAGTCTCGAGAATGAAAGGGAAGAACTGGAAACGCAACAGTCAAATTCACAATCTGGAGCTGCCAGTTGTCATCCGGTTTCTTGGAGAACAACAGGTGTTCTTAAAACCAGTGTTCAACGGACCCTACGACACAGATTGTGCCTTTACCCATACAGCTGCAGACTGACCATGCACTAACGGATGATGATCACGGATGACTCAGGAAAAGCGCATTGCTTTCGCACGGTTCCTCCTGTCAGGTGCCCTTGATCTCCAGTCGATTCTGTGGACTGATAAGTCTCATTTCTCAATGGTGAACCATGTGAATCGCCACAATTGTATCGTTTGGGGATCGGAGAATCCGCGGGAAGTCATCGAAAAAGACATCCATGCTCCAAAAGTGTGTGTATCGTTCGTTCATTCTGCGCAGCACCGTCTAGCTCCTTTCTTCTTTCCTGGAACTGTTATGTGAAGAAAATTATGCAAACATGCTTCGCGATCATGTCATTACACAACTTAAAAGGAGACGGCATGTGAATTCCACAATCCTTCAACAAGATGAAGCACCTTCACATTTTTCGAATGTTGCAAGCTTTCCTGTCTCGAACATTCCCTGATGATCGGATTATCGCTAGAGGATATCCAAACCAGTGGCCAGCTCATTCACCAGATTTAACACCGCTGGACTGCTACTTCTGCGATACTGTGAAAGACCGTCTACACCACTTCTTCACTCCACAAAACCTCTACGAGCTACAGGAGAGGATAGCAATTGAGAACATCGACTCAGATGAATTGAGGCGATCTGCTCTGAGTCTGCGCTCGGGGTTGGAAGCGGGGATCGAGTGTGAAGGAGAAGCAATTGAGCAATGTCTTATATTAACATTCATTTGTAAATTACATGTAGAGTTTGTTTTTCTTTTGTTGTTTGTATGCTTCGTTATTGGCCGAGTAAAATGTTGATTTTCAATCAGTATTTTTAACTTATCGATGTACATGGTTCTGGTTATCAAAGTCTCAGAGCCAAAAAAATGGAATTAAGTTTTGATTGTTTAAAACAAATATGCTACATAAGATTCCCCGATCTGAGGTACATTTTGAAAAAATCGCATGTGAATATGATTGAATTGAAGCAGATGACAGCCTTTTAAAGTTTTGCGTGACTTTTGGGACACCCGGTACATAATGAAAGGAATAGAAACAAAGATAAACTCATGTATTTGACACAATTCGGCAATGAACGGGTTAATAAAATCGAAACTGCATACATATTGGCTATTAAATCAATACGTTGCTACTATACCTATAATATGCTTGCTCTACATCGCATAAAGTGCTTCTCAAAAGTCTGGAAATACTTTAAAGGCTGCGTGCCTTTTTGTCATAGCTTTTAGAAACCGGTGAATGCGATTTATCAGAGCTCACATGAAGGGAATTTAGATTTCTACAGGCGAAATGTAATTCTGATTGCGTTATATACTATTTTCATAGCGATATCAAACAGTACCTATCTTTAATAATAGTAAACTTATCATTCCGTAACTGATTTTAAGAAAAACAACTTTATTACTGAAAACTAGTTGAATATCGCTCAGTTTGACCTTACTGAATACCACCAGTGAAGTCTGCTTGCAAAACAATCGTTGTTGTTCCGTCAAGAAGCACGACTTCTTTGATGGCAGTGAGTAGTGTTCACTCCTTGCTCTCTACAGTTAGAAGCTTATTCCTTTCAGTATCTGATTCTTCATGGACACAGAAACACGCATCTGCCTCGTACAACTTTACTATGAAAATATGAGAAGTACATCTTCCACACTGAGGGCATACAAGACTATCCATGGACTACACAAAGATCCGTTCACAGCCTCAGCGATCGTGAAGTTGATTCAGCGATTCGAATCCACTGGATCGGTTTCTGACAAGCCACGAACCAGAAGGCCCTCCCTTCTTCTTGATCGAAGTACCATAGTGATGGATAAACTGAATGAACAAAAAGAAAACCATCCATTGGGATTGGCCTCCGCAAGCTCCATCTCATGAGCCACAGACATTCCTCGCGCCAGTGTCAATAGGATATTGAAGCATCACTTCAGACTTTACCCCTACAAGTTGCGGTCAACACAAGCAATTACGGAGGATGATAAAGGTAAATGACTTCAGTTTTCGGATTTTGTCTCTAACAATGATCATATTGAGAAGATTTTGTGGAGTGACGAGGCTAACTTCTCGCTGGACGGGTTCGTGAACAAGCACAATGCTATCATATGGGGAATCGAAAGACCTCCGGCACACCGGCATCCTCTTTACTCGCCACATGTGACTGTGTGGATGGCCTTTACGAGCGAGTTCAAGTTGAAGCCTTTCCTCTTCCCTGCGACAGCTACTAGTGAATTCTATAAATTCATGCTCGAATCGCACATGATCCCGCAATTGCGACGGCTTCGCCAGCTACACCATGCTTCAACTTGATGGTGCACCGCCGCACTTCGGAAGAATTTATGCAAAGTTCTGGAGAAAATTTTTGGTGACAATGTCATCGGACGGGGCTTTCCGAACTTGTGTTCGCCGAGGTCTCCTGATCTCACTCCGCTTGACTACTACTTTTGGGGCATGTTGAAAACTCAAGTCTACAGCCGGGGAAGACCACAGAATCTCGAGACCCTCAGAGAGTGGATCGTGGAAGCTGCTGAAGACGTGCAGCAAGATGAGATCTCCAGTGCAGTCCAGGACTTGTTCTACCGGCGCGAACTTGTTAGAGACCTCAACGGTGATACTTTCGAACATTTGTTACAATTTCTTCATGATATTGTACTGTTTTTGGTGATTGTTTGTTATTGAATAACTAGTTTTCAGTAATAAAGTTGTTTTTCCTAAAATTAGTTATGGAATGATAAGTTTACTATTATTAAAGGTAGGTACTGTTTGATATCGCTATGAAAATAGTATATAACGCAATCAGAATTACATTTCGCCTGTAGAAATCTAAATTCCCTTCATGTGAGCTCTGATAAATCGCATTCACCGGTTTCTAAAAGCCATGACAAAAAGGCACGCAGCCTTTAAAGTATTTCCAGACTTTTAAGAAGCACTGTACATAGAAAACTTAAGAGAATAGATGAATAAAGCGGTAAATGTTAAAGATCATTCAAGACGTTGGTATTTCGTGTTGAAAATGTCAGTCACAACTCTGCCACCAATATGTAGCGTCTGATAGCAACGATATCTGCATTTCAGGACTTCATTTAAATTTAATCACAGTCATTAATTTACAATTTAGCTTTATTATGATTTTGATTCAAACAACTAATTATGAGGCTGTGTCATAATGCATGCATTACCAATTATTCAGAATTTGGTGCAGTATAGAAGATGATGAGGGATTGGGATGGGGTGCAAACATCACAGCTGTAAGAAACTAAAAATCTGATTGGTCTTGTTCTATGACTTGAATCGATCAACTGAGACAATGAAATACACGCATTATTAAAAATGAAATAAAGAAAGCCAAGAAGCTGATATTCCTTATAATCACATATAAAATACAACCAATAGTTTTAGCTACCTCAGACTTGCTTCACTGCAAAACAAGTCGAATGAGATGAATTCACAATGCATTGATGTTAATTTTCATTGTGAATCAAAGAAGTTGATAACTGTCAAACATCGCCTTTATACGAAGCATTATTTACGTATGAGTAGCAGCTTGAAAAACGTCTAACAGTCAATTAGAAGCAATGGTTGACAATATGAAGGCAATTAGAAATATAAAATCATAACTACTTAATACTTATCGATAGATGAAAACTCGTCTTACTTTTTCCGATATTCTTTAAAATTTTGCTCGTTGATACAACTCGTAAAAGCAAGTTTTATCTTCAATAAACCATCATCAATATAGGCATATATATCATGCAATATAACAAAATGACAAAATTGAAATGTTGGGCGGGAAATTTCTGATATCCAAAAAGTCAGTGCAAATTAATAACAAAAAGAAAATGTTCCAATATTGCGCTGAAAATTTCTTGTTGTCGGAAACCCAACTTAAAGAATATAACATCTAAAATAAATTGAAATATCGACGTAGAAGTTTCTGTTGTTGAAAAAGCAATCACAACGAAATTACAAAGCAAGAAAATTGAGACATTGCGAATAGAGATTTCATGCTTTTGAGAAAGTAGAAACAAAAAAAAATTATCACAGCAACAAGATTTTATATTGAATTCCTAACCAGACTTCCCTCAACCACGAATCAGTACAGGATCAAAGCTGCTACAATACCAACGACACAGGAAAATGGAACTTTTGTTCCATTTCCCTAACTTTATTGATGGAACGTTTTAATTAGTTTTGGGCAAGTCGATGCATTATTTCCTTACTGATCAATTGGAAGCCTTCAACTAGAAAACTCAACAATTTCAACTTACTTGCAATATCTCAGTTGTCCTAGATCTGCTCCAGGTTTTTTAGAGCAAATTATACAGCATGACAAAATTTGGTATTTTGGGTTTCACTTCTCGCTGCTTCCCCAAAGTAATTCCCTTAGGCCTAGGACTCGGTATTTCTTCAATTAAAACTTAACTTGAAATCAAACTTTTCGTTCTTTTATATTCTTTACAAAATCATTTTTTAGCGGAACAAGCAGAATTATAATTAAGTACGGTGCCCCTATTTGTTACTGATAATTTCACTGAGGTTCTATATCCTACATTGTAAACTGCACGCTACTAATGCTACCTCCTATGCCCTGTGGGAACGAATCTGGTGAAAAGCTGGCAGATAATCAGCTACATATTATCATGCAATAGTTCAGTAATAATTTTTAGCATATTCGCTGGCGAGGTTCGCCGGCGACAATTCGTGCTCTGTATGCCACCTTTTACTTTTGACTTTCTTTCTTATTTTCTTTAGTAATCCGCCTCTACAGTCGATGCTCTATTTACCTCACCTCCTCTCTATCACCCACATATGGCTAATTTATCTAAGAAATAAGTGCAGACTATCATTCTTTGATGATGATAAGAATATAGAGAATCCGCTCATATCAATTTTCATAACATCTCTTGACATTCAGTAATTTACAACAATGACAAATATTTGAATAATATAATAGTATTTACTGCGACATTTATGGAAGATAAATACTTTTTTAGTTTAAGCCTTCGTGAATCAAAAAAGATCACTTTTTATCAGATCAGACTGAGTATACAATATATTTTCATGTAAAGGTAATATACGAATATTACTACTTACCACTAATTAGTTGCTACAATATCCACGATTTCGCCGGTTGGCGAAAAATCAGCTCGCATTAGTAAACAAAGATCTACCAACTACTTATAGCAACTTTTTCGCCAACTGTCGCTTTTTAATTTTACACATGTTTTTGGATAGATGATGACCATTTTCACATGCGGAGATAGTTTTTACACGAAAATGAACCTTTATAAAAATAATCCACAAAATCGCTACCTCGCCAGATAATCTGTTGATATTAGCAAGATGCGTTCCCACAGGGTGCTAGCTCCTATATTAATTAGATCTTGATTACAAATGGAGGAATCCAACCGCAAGATTTTGACACGCCAGCATTTTTTCAAATATTCTGTCTGAATTTCATCTGCATGCTACTACACTAATATATATTTCGTATACTCGACTGGCATTAGCACATAACTACCATTTGTGGATCCCATGCACGGTTTTGAAGGCCATATATTTTTGGGTGACATATGTGCTTGCACATGTAGCATGATCAATTGTATCTTGTGCGGCTTTACGGCGGAGAGTTGCACTGCATTTACAGACCAGACTGCTGTTCTTCGATGAAATAAAGTAAAGTCGGTCAGATCACCAAAAAAGTCAAATTACCATTTCATTACACAAAAGAAAAGCTTCCATGAATTGTTATAGGCCTATTTACTCTTCAATACTCACATGTATGGTAGAAAGTAAATTATGATTAATCTCTTGAAAGATTAATCTCTTAAACCTTGCACAATGAGACTACACTAGGTGACATGCCACGCTCAATCACGCGCAATTACACATGACCCCAAACATCCGTGGCTCTGCGTGACATTGCTGCAACATCTGTGGGCAGTCCTGTTATATAGACTTTGCGTCTCATGTGTCTGCATGTGTCAGAGGCAAAACAATGTGATAAGACCTCAATTTCATGTTCAGGGAAGAAAGAACATGCTTAGCGGTTCATCTTAGTGGTTCAAGCGGCAACGCAGACAACCGTAGACGACGCGCAAACTATAGACGCTCGCCCGCGCGTATTCATAAACATTCCCCATGTTTTACCAGCATCAGATGAAGTGATTTCTGACTCTTAGTGCAGCGCGCATGTCCGCGGGTAGAAGAATAGAATGTCATTAACCACGGATGTTTGGGGTCACCTAGTGCACTCTTCTATTGAGAAAATATCGATTACTGAATGAAGAGTATTCTGAGTCGATGACAAAATTAGATTTTTAATGGATTATATGCGATTAGATAGGCTTATTAGAATTACTTACCGTGGTGATTGGATAGCGCTGTATTTTCGTGGTTGTATTGACTGTTGTTGCTTGATTTTCAAAATAATTGTATCTGCTTCATTAAGTAAACTATGTAATCGCAAATCTAATCGATTTATCATTTCATTGTTGATAACGTGTTGACCAGCAGAAATATTCGTGATAGACTCGACTCCGTGAAATGTTGTAATTTCAGAGCTATTGATTTAAAGCCAAAGTTTTGTTGCTATCCTGGCCAAGAGATCTCCTCTATTCGAGATTGGTTTATGAAATATGATGGATTTTGAAACTGATCGCATCAAACACATCTTCTCATGCTTTCTAGTCGTGTCGTTTACATTAATTACGTGTTACAAGCCATTGTATCAATGAAAAACTGAGAATACTTGAATAATATTTTCAGACAAAGATGCAAAGAAGTAGTGCTAAAAGATGTCTTTCCAAAGGGAACAAGTGATGTTGTGATAAATCAGCGATATCACTTTTTCTCTTGCCAAAGTCGATGAGCTCGGAACATCGGTACTCATTGTATTTTTGTAATTGAGAAATTGCCACATATAGGTTAAGAGGGGGTGATATGGTCACTTTTTGTTTGTGAATGAAATTCTGGAAGAAGGGTTGACCAATTCACATAATACAATCATGAAAATGTACCTTAATGTAGGCTTGTAGGCCACAGTTTCCAATCTATTATGTTGGCTAGTGTTATATTCCCCTGACCAGTTCGCTTTATCGCGTTAAAAAGAAGATACCATTTTTTGCAACAAATGACGAGTCGGGGTGATGTGGACAGCAATAAAAAAATTCTCTATTGTTTTACGATTAAAAATATGCGATTTGCAACAAGAATTTATGTCTTTATCCCAAATTGACTATTTCTGTGGCTGTCTGTTCTTCAGTTTACACTTCAATGGTTTTTTTAAGTTTAAGAACAGGGTAATTGAAATTCACTTTCAGAATGTCTGCATGTTTGAATGACCATGTTTTCTTCCTATTAAATCAGTGTACAACTTTGAGCATGTGTATTTTCTGTTCTCCAGAGAAGTGATATGGATACTGTGAACTTTGGTGTGTCGGTGTAGCGTTTTCTTTGAACTAAGGATCACTTTCTGGATTAATTGGTGCTTGCAGGGTTTTGCAGGACGTCGAACTATCCTTCACCTTTCTTGACATTTTTTCAACAGGTTAATATAACACAGTAAATCAGTCTGTATAATGAATCAAAATGATGATCAACTAACAAATTCAAATCCTCGTAGCTATTCCTATTAATTTTGATGCCTTACTAAGATCAATTGTAAGACTTTAAGATCGGGGTGACATGGACATGTAGATTGAACGAAGCTTTGCTCTATAGAAAGCTGAAAATACAACTTCAGTAACAAAATTGGATTGCATGAATATTTTTCTTATCACTTGACTCTTCTTGACTTTTCTTGAAATTATTTGGGAAAGTAAATTCCTTGAAGGCCAATTAAAAGCTTAATGTAACCAAAATTATGCATGGATCAATTTCTATTCAATTGCTCCCTTATTTAGTTTATTAAGGGCTTTCATTTCAAATCTTTCTACGTTCACTGCCATTAAATCTGGCCCAAATTCGCATTAGCAAATTGCAATAGGTAGCTGTATGATGAAAAAAATAAACATGTATCATACATGTCAATATCACCCCGATTTCAAAAAATAGTTTCAAGCACTTCAAAATCCATGAAACTCGAATGTTGCTTACAATAAACTGTGAAATATGAACAAGATGATTACGAAATAGTACTGGAAAACATGAATAATTATGCACAGATGACATTCATTGTTTTTCAAAACTTTGGTTTGACTGTAGTGAAAGTCATTTGCAAAATATTTTACTTTACATAAAACTACAAAAGATTTGTCAAAAATCGTGTTATCTAATAAAGACACATGTCAATAATTATTTTCAGGTATTTCTCAAGCTACAGGTTCAATTTAATTAAGTTTCAATGATTGGTTCTCATTGCGTAGAGGCCCATCAAAGAAAAACCTTCAAATGTGTCCATATCACTCCCCTCTACTTTTCGGCTTATATGCAGGGGTAATGGCTTCATTTCAAATTTGTTTCTGTGCCCCCTTCAATGATTTTTGACCAATGCATTTTTTAGTTTAAGTAAAAACAAAGTTTTGTCGACTTGTTTCGAGCATTCTCTTGTGAATACTCGAAGTAGGTCGACGAAACTTTGTTTTTACTTAAACTGAATTTTGCAATGGCCAAAAATTATTAAAACAAAAATAAATTTACTTCGTTGTCCTTGTGCTTGATTCGATATGATACTCACATGTTTTCTTAATGGAAGTCATGCTTTGTTGATTGGCACTATTGGAACGCACAACTGAGACTATTCTATGATCAAATCATTTGCAAGTAGGCTTAAATATGAGCAGTAAATCATGCAGTCGGAGGAGGCACTTTTGCATGCGAAATAGTATGATAAGATGATAAATAGGCTATCTATACTGCAGTAATGCTCATTATATCGCTATCAATCAAATATTTCATCATCCTGCCGGTTATCCCTATAGCCAATTATTATCCATTCCGCACGGGGCTGCGAATCGCATCCATATCCCAGGATCGATGCGGTCCCTCCTTAATTTATAAAGTCGGCTCATTGCTTAGCATGTGACGGAATTCACGGCACTGCATATTTCGTGTGTGAACTTTCTAATGGTGGTAGACTGGTAGGTTATTCATTGTCACTGCTTCATCATCTTTGTGACAAAAGTGGCACTTCAAAATTTATAATAACAAATTCTGACATATCTTTTACAATTTTGATTACTTACCAAATGTTAAACATATATCACCTTAACTATTTTAATGTTTGCTGTCTTCGATGCACAGCTGGTTGAATGTGCTGAGAACCCGCGAGAAAATAAGTCCGCGGACCCTCGAGGGCCGGCCCACAACTAAAAGACGAGGGCGAGTCCCTCGAAAAGTCGTCAAAAAGTCGAGGCCAGCCCTTGACTTTCCAAAAAAAATGCCACCCCCCTTGCGTTGTACTACTAAAAAGTACAACGCAAGAAGGGTGGCAAGTGGCATAAATCTGAAAACTACTGAACCTACCTTAGATTTTTATTCGCGCAGGTCGATAATGTCACTCCACTAAGTGTTCCATGTACTAATAGAAAAATAATAACGCTATTAGAACCGAAACATTCGGAGGCAGTGACGAGTTCCGCGAAGACTGAAGACCATGACGTCTGAAATATGAAAGAAAGTTATCAAGATTATGTAATATCATTGTTAGCCTATACATCATTACAACTTTAGAAATTGTTTCCTTAGTTCTTGCTTCATAATTTTAGGTTAATGTTTATAAGAAAATGATAATATCACTCACACGGCATAATTGGATGATCATATAACCCTGCAATTATAAAAAGGAAATATTTGTCTGCAGAGAGGCGATCAGGAGTGTTATAGGCCGGCATACTATCCCAAGCATATGAAACGGATTTCATTAAAAATGTTGTTGGGTTGGCAATAAAATCTCACGAAGACAGACTGAAAAATTGATCGATCGACCAAATATCAAATATTGCAATTATACATAGGAGGATATTATTACGTTCGAGTTTAAAGCTGATTAAGGACACGGTTGTTTGTAATGTAATCCACTCTGTATTATAGAGATAGGCTTAATTAATAACCGAAGATTTGAGAATTCATAAATAATTCAGCGCTTTTGTTTCATTTGTTAGATACAGAATATCTACTGAGAACACGGTAGGATGTCTGATGATAATTTGAGAAGCTCTTCGAAATCCTGTTGTATGTAAAGCAAGGGATTATATCAAGACCATGTAGGCCGTATCGTCAGGGCAGACTGTACATTGCTAAGTTCCGAAAATTCAATGCATATCAACATGGCTGTCAACGCAGTACAGATAAAGCGGTAGATGAAACAGGACAGTAATAGCAGAATATCTGTGCACGAATCAGTATAAAAATGAATTTGTACATACCGTCAAAGCTCGATTCCATTCTGGCGACATGACATTAGACGGGCAAAATCAATCAATACGGCATGTAAAAACGAATGAAACAGATTAACTTAACAAAGGACTTTAATTGAATATCTTTAATAAAGGTACAACGGTGTTTACTACTTATTAAAGATAATCAATTAAAGTCCTTTGTTAACTTAATCTGTTTCATTGGTTTTTCACATGCCGTATTGATTGATTTTGCCCGTCTAATGTCACGTCACCAGAATTGACTTTATCTCATTGCGGCGAACCATCAGTTAGTGCCAACGCTGTGCAAAGTATCTTGCAGTCAAAGCTCGATAATTAAGAGCATACCAGGTTTACTATCTCTTAATTATTGAAAGTCTGAATTCAAAAGCAACTTATATAAGCCGCCAAATATACAAAAAAATGCCGCGGCCGTATGATCTTAATTGACCGCAGTCTTAATTATCCGTGTCCGAATTACGAGCTTCGACTGGATTTACAGTATTCATACAAAGCGATTCGTTTACGATGTCAGTCTGTCCGCACGATTCGATCTGAATGGTCGTGAAATATTGGCTTGCTTTACCTATAGTCAAACATTTATAACCAGAGGAACATTTTTTTACATCACATCGAATTCAAAAGTTATCTGTTGAAATATTTCAGTTAATTTAGTGATTGGTATAATGTGTAGTGCACTGGTTAACCGATAATATTTACTAAATTTATCTGTCATCACTTCATTCGACTTACCTGATACGAATTTCGTTTAATAAATAATCAATTCCATCAATATTTTCGGCTCAGGATATTCCTCGCATTTTCTATACTGTACTTTGATTTATAATCCATTAATAAGATAGTAGTAACCCCGTGGCAAATTCAAGTGCATCGCGGTGCAGTGATGAGTCATCGATGAGTCATCATGCTGACTCATCCCCGTGACCTTGACCTTGCGTGACCTGCTGACCTCACGTGATCTTAGGGGATGACCTTGCGTGACCTTAGGGGATGACCTTGCGTGACCTTAGGGGATGACCTTAGGAAGAGAGTTTGCCAAGGATGTGATGGAAGGATGGGTCGGAGAGGAGGAAACGGGTCCCTTGGGTTCTAGAGATCGTAGAAAGTCATGTGATAGCTCATTTGAAAGCTAAGAGTAAGACAAATGCGGCGGAAAGCTCAGTTTGGACTAATTTTCTTGGGTTTAGGGAGGAAAATGGCAGGAAGCCGTCAGAGTTGGAAAAAGGCGGGTGTTGGATGTTTTGGGATGAGAAAGTCCATTTTTCGGGCAGAAGGAGACCTCGGAAGGGAAAACGGAGGCCAGATTCGGAATTTTTGGCCAATTTTGGGTTAGGAAGGATGTTTCCAGCGACATTGGAGAGAAAAAGTTTTGAGGACGTCCCCCCCCCCTCGGCAACGATCTTCCAACTTTGGTTGTAGACATCGTAGAAAGTCGCGCAATAGCTCATTTGAAAGCTAAGAGTGAGAAAAATGCAGTGGAAAGCTCAGTTTGGACTAATTTCCTTGGGTTTAGGGAGGAAAATGGCAGGAAAACGTCAGACTTGAAAAAGTCAGGTTTGGAGGTTTTGGGATGAGAAAAGTCGTTTTTCGGGCAGAAGGAGGGTTTGGATTGGAAATTGGAGTTCAGATGTGGAATCTACGTGAAATTTTGGGTTGGGAAGGGTGGAAGGAGGAGTGATGAGGCAAGGGGTGGAGCGATAGAATTGGAAAAAGGCGGGGTGTGGTGGTTTTGGGATGAGAAAAGTCAAATTTCGGCATGAAAGAGTGCTCGGATGGGAAAATGGAGTGCAGATTCGGAGTCTACGTGAAATTTGGGTTATGAAGGATGTTTTCAGCGGCATCGGAGAGAAAAAGTTTTGAAGACCTCCCCCCCCTCCTGTCAAACTTCCAACTTTGGTTGTAGAGATCGTAGAAAGTCGTGCAATAGCTCATTTGAAAGCTGGGAGTGAGAAAAATGCAGTGGAAAGCTCAGTTTGGACTAATTTTCTTGGCTTAAGGGAGGAAAATGGTAGGAAAACGTCAGAGTTGAAAAAGGCAGGTGTTGTAGGTTTTGGGATGAGAAAGTCCATGTTTCGGGCAGAAGGAGTGCTGGGATGGGAAAACGGGGTGCAAATTCGGACGTTTTGGTCAATGTTGGGTCTAGGAACTTCTTCCCAACTCAATCGGAGAGAAAAAGTTCTGACCCCCCCTCGGCAACGATCTTCCAACTTTGGTTGTAGACACCGTAGAAAGTCGTGCAATAGCTCGTTTGAAATCTGGGAGTGAGACAA
>CAJQUW010011651.1:12500-157193 GCA_907163375.1 Prostheceraeus crozeri | reverse complement strand
TAAAAAACAAGCATGTGAAATCCTAAAGTAGACTCAATCAAATGAATCAAATCCTCATTGGTTGAGTTGAATTGCATCATAGAGTCGCAAGATGTCTGATGCTGCGAAATTGGGTGCATGCATCTCACTCTGCTAATAAAGAAACACTGGTCGCCAAATTTCTTGAGGGAATTCCTTTGAGCCTGCTACTTATGCATTCAATAGTTCAGGGGAGATCAGTAGGATAGAGCAATATTACGCGTGTGATAGCAATGAAATAAATGCAATTCGTGTTACAAAAGCAATCCACTTGCGTGCTATGAGAAACCATCACTGTTAAGTAAAGCATGAAAAATCATTGTATAAATGAAAGTAAATAAATAAGCTATGCATACGCATATGATTTAAGATGATGATTAAACACTGGATGAAATTGAATTTGTTGTTAATCAGCTGATTTGTTGGGACCTAAAAATTCGCATATTCGAGATTTCAAGGAATTTAACAAGTATTAAGTTAACAATTTCTAGTTACTTTTTAGCAGTTATTTTCTAATACCAAGAAATATCGAATAGCAGGAATTCACATGCCAATTTCTCTGGAAGATTTCGTTGCATGGGCAATTTTCAGGAAATATTAGGAATGATATATTTTCGGATTGATCTTCGTGTTAAGTATCCAAAACTAAATCTTTCAAAATAGCTAGAGGTAATTTTAGAGGCAAAATGCATGCACATGTAAGGATAAAATGGTAAATAGCCTAACCGGTGATTGCATAGAGTTTATTGTCATACGCGTTTCAGCACACATGACGTACCATCCTCAGTGACAACTGAAAGTGACAGAACAATAAAGGTTTATATACAAGGGAGAGTACAATCAACAAATTTTATTTACAATTTATACAATATAACAAAATGTGTATTATGGAAATAAATGTAGATGTTCTGATTGCAAGTGGTTGTTCATGAGAGGTATGTGATTGTTGATGTGAGATTTGATGCTGAGTGCTTCTCCTATGCGTGTATGTTTAGTATGATGTATGATTGAGAAAGATTGTTTTGATGGTGGATGTATATGCATGGAGATTTCTGATGGTGGGCTTCCTTTCATATGCTCTTTGATGCGGGTGAAAATGTGGCGACGAGTCTCTCCTACATAACATTCTGGGCAATGTGGCGACGAGTCTCTCCTACATAACATTCTGGGCAATGTTCACATTTACGAGTATACTTGTAGATGAGGGAAGAGTGCTCGTTGAAGGGGATTGCATCTTTGTAACGGCATAAATTTTGGGTTTTGTATGTATTGTAGGCAATAATAATTTTTGACTTTGTTAATAGCTTGTTTATGGAGCGGGTCTTCTTTTCAATTTCTTTGTGGATGACATCGACATAGGGAAACTTCCAGTAGACATGTTCTTTAATTTCCTCAGTATTTTTCATCATCGTCTTGCTGTCTTTGAACTTTGCAGTCACTGAAAACTTTTTCAATGTAGGTTGCGCTGTATCCGTTTTTTATAAAAATTGCTTTCACTAATTTTTCATTGTGACTTTTCCAAAAAATGTCGGTCGTTAATTTTTGGGATCTGATAAAGAGGACTTTGATGGCATTTTTCTTATATTTATCCGGGCAAAAAGCAGTGCGATGGGTATACAGGAAAGTGTTCGTGTCCTTGAATGCCATTTCGTTTTTAAATTACCATTATCAGCGTATATAGTCATATCCAGAAAATTTAACTGACCGTCTTCGTTAGGGTATTCCATAGTAAATTGGATATTGCGGTGAAAAGAATTCAAGTGAACTAAAAACTCTTTTGCATTGTTTTCGCTATTGAATACAGCAAATACATCGTCTACGTAGCGAATGTACAACTTTGGCATATTCAAATGCTTTTCAATTATGAAGTGTAGACAAAACTCAGCCATAATTGGTGCTAAACACGATCCCATGCTCAGGCCTTCAACTTGTAAATAATTGCGACCATTGAAAATGAACGGCACTTGTGTACAGGCGATATCTAGCAAAATGTTCAACGTTTCTTTGGAAACAGGAAAATGGTCAAAGTCAATGTCATCAATAATGTGATTTATGGTTTCATTAACTGGGATATTAGTGAACAGTTGTGTTACATCAAAGCTAGTGAGGAAAACATCACTGTTGATATTAGCGGAAGTTATCTGTTCATAGGCAGAAAAACTATCTTTGGTCGAATGGGTGATGGGAGTAAGGGGTTTCAGCATATCATGTAACCATTCGGCAATATTAGTACAATAAGAATTACACATGGACAAAATAGGTCTCAATGGAGGGACTGGACAAAGGGAATGGTATTGTGATTATGAACAAGGAAGACTATGTGAACAAGATGACAACTCTACTGAACTCAAATAAATTCAAAGAAATCGACCCATCAAAGGACAATATCTTCATAGCCAAGGAAGACCAAACAAACAGGAAGCTTCTCAAGCTGAAGAACAAGAACGCCATCAGTGATTCCCTCTACAAGAGACTCCGATCTACTGGGTGCACTCCCTGTCGATTATATGGACTACCGAAGATTCACAAATCGGAAACGGACCCTCCATTGAGACCTATTTTGTCCATGTATAATTCTTATTGTACTAATATTGCCGAATGGTTACATGATATGCTGAAACCCCTTACTCCCATCACCCATTCGACCAAAGATAGTTTTTCTGCCTATGAACAGATAACTTCCGCTAATATCAACAGTGATGTTTTCCTCACTAGCTTTGATGTAACACAACTGTTCACTAATATCCCAGTTAATGAAACCATAAATCACATTATTGATGACATTGACTTTGACCATTTTCCTGTTTCCAAAGAAACGTTGAACATTTTGCTAGATATCGCCTGTACACAAGTGCCGTTCATTTTCAATGGTCGCAATTATTTACAAGTTGAAGGCCTGAGCATGGGATCGTGTTTAGCACCAATTATGGCTGAGTTTTGTCTACACTTCATAATTGAAAAGCATTTGAATATGCCAAAGTTGTACATTCGCTAAGTAGACGATGTATTTGCTGTATTCAATAGCGAAAACAATGCAAAAGAGTTTTTAGTTCACTTGAATTCTTTTCACCGCAATATCCAATTTACTATGGAATACCCTAACGAAGACGGTCAGTTAAATTTTCTGGATATGACTATATACGCTGATAATGGTAATTTAAAAACGAAATGGCATGTCAAGGACACGAACACTTTCCTGTATACCCATCGCACTGCTTTTTGCCCGGATAAATATAAGAAAAATGCCATCAAAGTCCTCTTTATCAGATCCCAAAAATTAACGACCGACATTTTTTGGAAAAGTCACAATGAAAAATTAGTGAAAGCAATTTTTATAAAAAACGGATACAGCGCAACCTACATTGAAAAAGTTTTCAGTGACTGCAAAGTTCAAAGACAGCAAGACGATGATGAAAATACTGAGGAAATTAAAGAACATGTCTACTGGAAGTTTCCCTATGTCGATGTCATCCACAAAGAAATTGAAAAGAAGACCCGCTCCATAAACAAGCTATTAACAAAGTCAAAAATTATTATTGCCTACAATACATACAAAACCCAAAATTTATGCCGTTACAAAGATGCAATCCCCTTCAACGAGCACTCTTCCCTCATCTACAAGTATACTCGTAAATGTGAACATTGCCCAGAATGTTATGTAGGAGAGACTCGTCGCCACATTTTCACCCGCATCAAAGAGCATATGAAAGGAAGCCCACCATCAGAAATCTCCATGCATATACATCCACCATCAAAACAATCTTTCTCAATCATACATCATACTAAACATACACGCATAGGAGAAGCACTCAGCATCAAATCTCACATCAACAATCACATACCTCTCATGAACAACCACTTGCAATCAGAACATCTACATTTATTTCCATAATACACATTTTGTTATATTGTATAAATTGTAAATAAAATTTGTTGATTGTACTCTCCCTTGTATATAAACCTTTATTGTTCTGTCACTTTCAGTTGTCACTGAGGATGGTACGTCATGTGTGCTGAAACGCGTATGACAATAAACTCTATGCAATCACTTCGGTGTATTTCTATTTCAGCTAACCGGTGAATTGAGGCACACTTTGAAACGCAAAATTAATCTTAATATATATCACATATTTTATAATATAGTTGACCTCGAAAAAAAGGAAAATAAACATGTTTACTTTATGTTAAGAAGTAGACTTAAGTTAGGAAACAAGAATACTAGCGGGTCAATGCAACACTCCAGCAACGCGTACGACCTACGAAGTAATTAAACATAAGAAGATTATATTTAGGCAGAATAGATCCGTCGCCCTTGGCTGTAACTTTCTAAGATTTAGCTGCCGAACACACCGTATGCCAGTGCTATTTAACCTTTTTCAAGCCACGGCACCCCATCTGATCAATACATGCACTCACGGCACCCCAGTTGCAAACCGCAGTTTTGTGCCTCTATCATCCACTAAAAAACGTGGCCGCATTATTTTCCAAGAACTGATTTGTGATCACAATTTATTGCTGACTTCTTCTCTAGACTTCATTTCTCAGCCGTTGAAATGCATCTAGAAATTAGAACAATTCGTGCATTATGTCAGTATATCAGTATATCTCTATTATATCACAGCAATTCAATGAAGAACACTTTGTTTTCATCTTTTTGAAATCAGGGGCAAGAAAGCGCAAGAAATTCCAGTCATGGTAATCAAATTTAAGTTTAAATTCGCTTTGTCAATTTTCTAAGCATGGACATGTATTTTTGATTTAACAGCATGCAGTAATGCTAGAATTATGATGTAAATCCTTGACCATGCTAGACGAACAGTGATCAAATACTATGTCAAATACTATGTCAAAATGCCTGTCCAGCTCTTCTATATATGTTCGTGCATCAAACTCGGTCGCTGCAAGAGATCCTACTCTGGGTCCTCCTTGCAGAAGACTATGCTTCCAGCTTGTCTGATGGAAATCTCTCTGGCGTGATTCCTTAGATCTGACCACGCCAGGATTAAGTGAGAGATTTGTGGAGAATGGCATGTGGACTGAAAGCTATTACACCGCTACAGCTGAAGTCCAACTAATTAGTCTATCAAAGTCAGCACCGCCCAGAACCTGAGAAGGGAAACGGTGACACAAAATTCATTCACTCAATTATGAAATTCTCTGCACTTTCTTTATATTGGAGATCACTGGGAAAAACTATGAAAATTTCAACAAATCAAAAGTTGGACTTCAAAAACAAAACATCAATGTGAGCGTTGCTGTTGCATGCTATCGGCCATCAAGCCGAATCGTGGGGTTATGTCTGTTTCCAATGCTCTGCGCATCAACTCGTCGATGTCTCTTAAGCAGTTTCTTTTACTTGTTTTGATCGAAACAAGAGTGGAGAAGCCTTTCTCGCAGAGGTATGAGGTCGGCATTGCTACCAACAGACTTAGGGCTCTCACAGCAGCGTCTTCATATTCCGGGATTCGAAGGAGACCAACCCAGAAATTTCCATAATAATCGCAAGCCTTGATGTTCACCCTCTGCTCCAAATCTTCTCGCAGATCAGTGAGGAACTCTTCTTCGGCAACAAATGGATTAATGATCCAAAGATTCTCCTCCAGATGCTGATGTTCATGGGACGGAAAATACTTTTCTATGTTGCCGCGAAGGACATCCAGGTGCTGAAGTATCGATTCAGACATTTGTTGCTCGAGGCTAGCATCCGTGAGCTCCCATTTTGAGCTCAACATGAAATGATGGAATTCTGGGAAGTCGATGAAGTCCTTCCTCTCTACTTGTTTCATCCAAGACGAAATTTTCCTATGGAATGCCTTTATTCTTGACAAAGCCGTGAAGATGTCGCCTCCCTTCCCTTGTAGGCTGAGATTCAAGGTGTTCAGACAGTGGAAAATGGAGCTCAAATATGACAGCTTTCCAAGCCAATTCAAGTTATTCAGGTTGACGGCGCTGAAATCACCAAGCTCTGTGAAGAAACTGCCAACTCCTCTCTCAACAGGAGCACCCGTTCAAGGACTTTCCCTCTTGAAAGCCATCTTACGTCGCAATGGTACAATAGCTTCGTCACTTCTGAGTCCATCTCCTCACAGAGTTGAGCGAACAGTCTGCTCTTCTTCGTATTAGCCTTAACTGTGTTCACCATTTTCACAACATCATCAAGTACAAGTTCCAGATCTGATTTGCCCTCATCACCTAGCTTCTTCGCTGCCAGCATCTCACGATGAATGATGCAGTGAAATGAGCGACACTCAGGTGAGACAGTCTGGATCTTCTTTACTACACCATTTACACGACCAACCATGGCGGCAGCTCCATCGGTTGTGACGGCCTTACACTTAATCCACTCGATTCCTTCCTCACACATGAAAGAGTCCAATCGGTCAAAAATTGCTTGTGCCGTGGTTTCAATTCCCACTGTTAAACAAAACAAGAAACGGTCAACAATTTTCAACTCTTCAATGAACCGGGTATACACGATCAGCTGTGCTTCTCCTCCAATGTCGGTCGTCTCGTCCAACTGAATTCCGAAGACGGGGGATGATTTCAGCTTCTCCACAAGTTGTGTTTTCAAATCTGTAGCAATCAGGCGACATCGACTGCGAATGGTGGTGTCGGACAAGGGAATGGAAGTCACTCTTTCAACTGCTCTGCTTCCACCATGGAGATATTCAGCAGCAATTGATAGGCATGGCTTTACTATTTTCTCCATGTCCATGTATGAGCGCTTTTCACGAAAGATAACATGAGTCATTTTTAGTGAGGCAATCACCAGTGGCTTGTCATGAGCTCCAGTCTTCACGATGTTTTGCAATGACGATTGTTGGGCAAATATAGATTTCAACTTCTCTGAGAAGAATTGGTTTGACTTGTTCTTGTGCTCCGGATGGTGGGTTTGCAAATGTCTCTCTAATTTAGAAGGTACCAAACTTGCATTCAGGAGCGTAGCCCCACAAAAAAAACATTTTCCAGAGGGAAAAGGATTACGAGATTCATCCTGGTGCAAGTAAAAGCCAAACCTGATATAGTCACTATTCCATTTTCTCCTCTTTTTCGGATTGGAGCCCGAAGACATTTGCGCTCTTTTCCGTCCCCTTTTTTCTAGTTCGACGCATTGTTCCTCAGATTCTCCCTCGCCCTCTTCGCTGCTTTTGCTAGCAGTGGGGGCAGGAGCAGCATCCTCACGGCATTCACTCTCTTGATTCATTTCATTAAGTTCGACATCTTCCTCGACTTCCTCGGTTGATATGGCCTTCTTTTGAAATACTTGAGAAGGGACATTGCATACCTGAAAATGGAAAATGACGTGTTTGGAACAACGGCGATCAAGTCATAGAATGAGGCCTAATGAGGATGCATCAACTATTTCAGGAAGGATGCTAGAATTAAGAATTGTCAATAATTAGCTTGGCTGGAAATGGAGCATGTGTTTAGAGAATAATTGAAAATTTGAAAAAATGCGAGTGATGAAATCAGCAAAATGATTGATTTGAGGATGAACATGTTTAATTAATATGACTCAATCAATTGAGTGCGATATGTTTTTGACAAATAGCCTAGTTCAAATCTCCAACTGCATGCAACCATTATCCCTTTATATGCCGACAACTTTGTTGCCTATGAAGTAGCCTGACCATGGATTTCTACTGCAAATCGATCATTTACATGAATGTGCTACAAACTCGATAATAATCCAAAAATGAAATTCTCTCCTCTTTTCCCATGACTTTCGACTCCTTCTTAGCTCCTCTCTCACACTGAAGAATCTGGGAGCTCTAGTGATCAGCATCACATGAGTTTATATTGTATAGGTTCATTAGCTATTTCTACAAGTCTGGTAAATGCCTGATACTTTTCAGTTGGCTTGTTTAAAATGCATTCAGTCATCTTAAGCATGTCAATTATCACTGATAATCAAGCTCCGACATTCAAATTTAATGAAGCTTCAGACTTTTTTAAATACAAGTATAGTGAATGACATCAACCTTTGGTGACCATGAGGACAAATGACGCTGCAACAATATTCAATTTGAAGCAGAGTTTGGCGAACAAATAAAGTGACACGCAATCTCTGAGAGGCTCTACAATTTACATGATTAAAGTAATCAAGATCATAATCGCATGCTACATGTTGAAATGGACACTATTAGCAAATGTTCGAAGCGCATGTAGAGCCATTGTAGGCCAAACACTGATGTTGAAGCAAAATATAGAACACAGATCACTGAGTCTGAAAGACAACGGTCGACGAACGAGGACACGCTGTGCGCTTGCCGAATGGCAACATTGCAATGATGACTCTTATTGGCTTCATTGCCTTGCCTCAGATTCATCTATTCATGACATTGATTCATTCCTTCACATACAAAAAATAGACAATGGAAGTTGACTTACCCAAGCAATAGCATTTGTGTCGAAGTCGACATAGATATGCATGTGTAGGTGGTTGAGATCAGCAGCAGCAGAGCGGATGAACAGTGTTAGAAAACTGCAAGGAATCACGCGCACGCAACAAGCACGAGCTCATCTCGTATAAATTGGAAATGCTGCCGAGTGCTTATGATGGAAAGAGACAGGGTTCGCTGTCTCTGTGCAAGGAGCGCCTATAGCTTTGTGTGAAATCGGAGTCAATTCAAATATAACTCATGGACTTGGGATGGTCAACATTTCTACCTCGATCGGTCGAATGGGACGCCTCACCGATATCTCATAAGCTGCGGCACCCCTCTCTCCCACGGCACCTCTTTCTCTTCACGGCACCCTTGCGACACCCCTCCTCTCCACGGCACCCTAAAAATTTCTCACGGCACCCCGGTTGAATAGCACTGTCGTATGCTGCCTTAGCATGTATTGATGCTCTGACACCGTGATTGGCTTATGTAATAGTTATTGCACTGGGAGCAACAGTCGAGCGCGTAGCGCGAGACTGGCTTCCAGTGCGATAACTAACTTATCGGCACTGCTTTCTGTGCACGGTGTCGCACAAATCTTCCCTTTTTCTTGTGTGAGCCTTGTGTGAGCCATGTGTGAGCACATGTGTAGCACACGTGCAGCACGCTTCAGACCACTCTGGCATTGAAACACGAACTGGACATTTCTCTCGTGTAGTTGACAGAGACACGAAGAGATTCAAGAGAAGATGAGAAGTTAAATATGTAGTCAGAATTTCACTGAGTTGTCTCTTAGTGCCTTGCTTTTATTTTAGATGATCTCCATGTGAGGTCAAACATAAAACGTCATTGATTGTTCGTTTAAATCATTTCGATTTAATTGCAATTTCTAAGGGTGATTTTAGGAATGTTTTATGGAACGTGTTATGAGGAGCACGCGTCATACCGCTGTGGAACAGAAACCCGGAGTAATTATTTCTCTAATATGAGTGACAGCGACATGTGATAATTAATTGGGAGTCTGCAGTCCGAGAATTGAGAGAAGATGATTAGAATCAAATACTTTTAGATTTTCATTAAAGTGTCTAGTTTCCTTGCTTTTCCATTATCTCTACACTTCATGATTAATAGTCTGGAGCTGTCTGGAGTTTAAGAAATTTAAAGATTGTGAGACGCAAGCAGTTAGAAATTTTGACACAAGTGTGCATGTTCTATGTTTTCGCTCCATTTTATCACTACATTTGGGCTGACCGCTTTCTTTCCACAACATCGATAATTTCTTCCACTTCACTATGTGATCAATTTTCTAGGAGCGATAAAGTCCATACGTTTCCTTTGGTGTCCGTTATCTATCTTCTCACTTATTTATGTGTAATTTTATATGTGTTATTGTTTTCATCACTCCCAGAACTTCATCCTTCCTTACTTCATGTTTAAAAATTTGCTTTGTGCTGCTTTCTCGATTATATGTGCTCTTCGTTTCTTTGCATATACTCATTGGTTGATATTCGCGATTTGCATCAATTAGAATACTTTCAATATTTCGTCCGTTTTTTGGTATATTTCATTATACACGGGGAATGAGATAGTAGCTTATTATTCACGGAGACTGGAACATAGCCTAGCACAATTAAAATCTGGCAATCATATCATAATTTGCGTGTTTTAATTATAAATGTGGAGGTGATTTACATAGGATTTATTATAACATTAATACTTTTTAACTTTGGGATTTTTTATAACTTTTCATAGAAGTATCTACACTTCAAGATTGATCGCTTTAATTACTATAAGAGCAGCACGCGGAATAAATTAATTGTCTGAAGTATAAGAAATTGAAGGATTAAGGCAGATGCCGGTTCCATGTTTTTGTTGTACTTCATTGCTGCATCAGGGATGACCGCTTATGCGACAGCAATAACTTATACCACTTCACTATGTGATCAATTTTGGAGGAGTGAGAAAGTCTCCCACGTTTCCTATGGTGTTAATTACTTTTTCACCTATTCATGTGCAATTGTATCTGAAGTATATTTTTCATCACTCTGAGAACTTTCTTTAAAATTCTCCCGCACGAATTAAGAATCTTGAAATCTTTACATATTCTTGTGCTGATTACAATTGAAACATCAGAAACAACTTTATCCCGACTATAGAGAGAGAACTAAAAGAAATCACATTAATTACCACAAAATCTTAAGCGCCCGATCCATGTTTTGTTTACTGTGTTTGTGTGACATGACCAAGACTTGACTTCATACATTTGTATTCTCACCCGCAAACAGACTTCACTTTCAACTCGTGTTGATGATGTAAACACCGCGATTCATTCCATTCCTACACAATGGCATTCACACATTGCATACAGCCATGATTTGGAGGAGTGCAATAAGCAACGAAAAAAGTTCGCTGTGCGATAACCAATCCACTAGTTGGTTGTCGCACGGGAGCTCTTGTTATCGTTCGCTGTGCGATAAGTTATGTTGTCGTTTTTACATCAACAAATAACCTATAGGCGAGATTTTCAGCTGATGCATACCGGTTTACATGCATACACTCATATTTGTTGACATATTCTCAAAGAGATGTGAAAGTCTTCTAGACCACAAATGCCGTCGCGTGCAACCAAAAAGTTGGAGTCCTCGACAGGACTTATGTAATCATAGTGTTGTCTCAAACTGCCTTAACCTGTTCATCGATATGATAGTTGCGTTTACCTTTCATACAGAATACATGGCTGCAAAATAAACGATGCATGGTATAGTTTATGAAATCCTTTTTTAACAACCCTTTAGTCTTTTTACCGAAGCATTTTCTTATTTTAGTGGTATCTTCAACACTTTCATGTCAGCTTTTTTTAAATCAAGCACAATTTTGTGGGTGTTCAAGGAAGGTTACAAGGTATGGGATTGGTGCCATTACAACTGCGTTGATCTCCTATTTTATTTGATCACAATTTTTCTTTGAAATGTGATCGAAAAATGCTCGCTTGACCGTATTGTGATCCAAGAAATTTCGGGCTTCATGTGAAACGCTGTGTATGAAAGAAATAGGTCTGCAGCATTGGTCTACAATGCCTTTTACTCTAAGGGACATACGTTAATGAGGTAATTTGAATCATTTTTTGTAAGATTGGAGGAGAAGAAGATCTCGGGACGATTGGAGCTCATTTTCAATAAGTTGTGAGATGCAAAGACGTAAATATTTTAACCACTTTGTAACATTTTCTACCATGTTTGCCCTATCTTTGTTATACTAAAAAATAATTCATCACGCTTTCATTCAAGAATTCTTGATCTTATTGGAAAACTTCAAAATTTCAATTATTCTATCGTGCGAATTTAGTGTTCTTGCTTAAGGCTCACAATTTTCATATTTGATTTTATTTTGCCCATTGCACACGAAATGAAGTGAAGCTCAACGAATTTTGCAATCTTGTCTCTTGAAGTTTTGCAACAACATGATTATGAAATCTACTGATTGCATAAGATCGGAAATGACAGCCTGAACTCCAGGTCAATTTGTTCCAGCGGCCGGCTACTATCTCTGATGTAACGTGCTTAAGCATAGCATTCTGCCAACGATACGTGTGCATTTTGTCGAACAAGTTGATAGGACACTGACCCTCGAGGTCTTGCCGGGATATTGGTGGACAATTTTTCTCTACTTTGACGACAACTAGCAACTTTTTACGAGTTTGTAAGTGATCAGATATTGTTTCGTGATTTCGCAATATATCAACATTGATTGATTTCGCGGGATTTAAAGAATTCAGCAACACTTATTTTGATAGGGATATGACGTTTACATTTAGTATATTTTATTACTTCTTATATAGGTATACTCTTCTTAATGGTTCGACGTCTATCTGAAAAATATTTTTGACATTAATTTGACATTATGTAGCACAGACCGATTAGAATTAATTTTGAAAATCCTATTCATGAGCACTGTATAATTCGCTGCAATGTAAAAGCATTATCACCAGTATTTAAATAAATATAGTAAAAACCATACCAGTAAGGATAGTTATTCGAGCATCCATTTTATGATTGGCATATGAGACGATCGAAAGTGCGAATAGCATTCTGTCCAACAGTAAGGACCTAGTATGGTTTTTAATTAATATTCAGTGCATACTTCGGTTGATCTCAATTAATTACATCGCAGTACTACCTACAATTAAAAAGTCATTTTACATTATCATGTCTTTAGACCGAGACCCTTGCATTTAAAATTAGACTGTCTTAAATTGAAGTGAGAGTACTGCAACTTTGGACATGCAATGTTGTGGAATAAATTGGATTTACCCAATTTCTTGTTATGAGACACCGGACAATGAACAAAGCAAGCATAGTAAGTTACATTTTTAAATACATTGATACTAAATGATTACAAGATTGCAAATTGCTGTGCAAGATTATCATGCTGATACTTGACGCTAAACATCAAAACAGTAGGTCTACTTCCTGTCAGTAAGTCTTCCTGCCGGTTTGACTGCCAAGATCAGCTGTGGGTTTGGAAAATGGAGTTATATGATCAGATTAGCCGTAGCTTAGGGGCATGGCAATCCATTCCGTGTGACGCTTCAGTGTACCTGACAGGGTGCCATTTGTAGTTTCATCAGTTTGCAGGCATAACATTGCAGTGAACTCGCACTAGAAGCCTTCTCGTCAAAGGAGAAAAGACGTTTTGGGCCAAGGTGCAGATTCTATACATGCTAATCTGTATGTTGGTATTTCCGACACCAAAGTTCCAAATCTCTAAATGTTATTGATAAAGTACCAATCTCGTTACAGATTTTTAGAATGGAATGGACGGAGCAACAATTGATCTATGATGTGGAAGAATGTATCATTATCATGTACGAGCATTAACACTAGTGCTACCATGACTGGCACGTCTTGCCACCTGACTTTAGAATCATTATGACTTTTGACAGATGAATTATGATATTCTGATCTTTCATATGTTTGAAGAATTTGTTATTCTACTGATATTCCATGACCAATCCGCTTAACAAAAATAGGGATGAATGAATAATAACTATATTTTTTATAACCATCACGTCAAGGTGTCATTTTTTCGCCAGTACCGGAAAACAATGTGATTATTTTTCTAGAGAAAGATGCTGCTGTAACCCTAATTCAGCGCCGTATTCTCTCTTAAGCCCATCTGCGTCAATTTTTAAGTGGTTTATGAGGAGAGCTGAAGAGTGGCGTTTGTTGGTGGTGGGGCTTCTTTTCTAATTTTAGCATTGTGAGGTTTTAATGGGACTCATTTGGCTATAATTAGAGAGATATGTGTATTAGAGAGTATGGACGCACATTAGCAAGAAAACGATACATACGGTGATGTGCGTGTAGGATTCAGACCAACAAGTAAAAAGATGAGTCATTGCGTAGAAAGCTATTTGTAAGTGAAAACTTGAATTTTTGAGTTAATTATATAAAATTCTCTATAAAATGAAGAAAAATTTTTAAATTTGATTTTAAAATTTCTAGACATGGGGTTGAAAGCATCGCATTCATATAATTATGTGTATTAGTTCAATATTTTAATATAACATTATTGAGGGTCACATTTTGCCATTTTATTAAGGTTGCAAAAAATTGCCAGTCACGGTAAACAACATCCGTAAAATATCATGGTAGCACAAGTATTAAACGAAACATACCTGACGACTTAACACCATCTGATTGGGATACCAATGGACAGATGGACGAAGCTTTGCTATAAAATGGAATTCATTACCTTCATTTTCTCAATTTTTTTTACTGAAGCAGACATCTACACCTTAAATTTACAGAAGGCCTTCAGAGCTACATGCGAAGTTGAACGTATGCCTACACATTGTACATATAATTCTGAAAGGCGATTTGTTTTTGCTCACAGACTTTTTATAGTCTCTAAAGGATTTAAATTGATGTATAACTCCGACTCCGAGCAATCAAAGGGAAAATGGAACGAGATTGGATTTCTTGGCCATGGACAACTGCGCTTTGGGAAGAGAAGCAACTCAATATCAACTACATCTCCAATGTGACAGCAGTTTCAATGAACTCTTCGTGTCATCTAGTAATTACATGTAGGATGTACATTTTTTGCTTTTTTAGGAGAAATTACTAAGGAGTTGATCATCATTATAGCAATGCAGAAGAAGGAATATTACTTTGCGCAATGATTATTTGGAGAGATAATGTTCTTTTATTTGAATTCGACGGCAGTGATTGATTGAAGATTCCGCATTGTCAATAAGAGTGTACTTTCTTGCACTTGTCGTGTCACAAATTACCTGATACTGAAAGAATCTTAAACAATTATCATAATTATCTATAAGATATAAATTGGTCCACACTATTATACAGATAAAAGTAGAACTTTATTGAAATCATAACCACAGCTCTAATTAAGCTAGTTGATGCTTCACTGCATGCTTTTGTTGATCGGCAAAAATTTGGTTGTGGAATTCTGAATTTTGACTTGACATGAGCACTTGACTATGATGATCACAATATTGTATTTGAAAAGATGTTGAATATGCACTTTCCGGTCAAACTTGTTGTTTGGCTTAAATCCTACTTTCAGCACAGAAAAACCGTTGTAAAGATAGATGGGCACTTCTCTCGTTCAGTCAATATTTCTCGGGGTGCACCACAAGGTTCAGTGTTGGGACCTTTCATTTTTTGCATGTATATAGAAGATCTGTGTTGTATATCTGTCGAGAGTACTATGGTCAAGCATGACGATGATGTCAGCATTGTTGTTCCATTTTCCGACGGTAATGCATCTTGTATTCGCAGCGCTATTCAAGATGAAACTTTGAACGTAGCACGATGCTGTTCATTAAATATGTTAACGTTGAATACCAGTAAGTCTAATGTCATACTTGTTTCCCGACATCCCATCTTATTTGATGAGCCACTTTCTGTAAATCGAGTTTCTATGGCAAAATGTCTAGGTGTTATTTTGAATGACACATTAACATCGGACAATCACTTGAATTACTTGCGTGTAAGGGCCAGTGTCGCTCACATCTTCGCCGATCAAAGCCCCTTGTTTCCACTATAAAGTTACATGACATATATTTGGCAATCATTCGATCAGTTTTTGACTATGCTTCCCCAGTTTTCGTCGGACTCAATAAAAAAGATAACAATGTGCTTGTAAAAGTTGAAAAGAGAGCCCATCGCGTTATGCACAATGGTATATCAAAATTTGACAAATGTGATGTTGTTTTGGAACGTAGGCGAATTAAATTGTCACAACATTTTGTTCAGTGTAATTGAAAGTGACTCAGAGCATTTGTTGAGCGATCTTTTGCCGTGTAAATTAGCTTTTTCAATTATTTATTCCTATCCTATAGTTCGAACTGAAAAATTCGCACGTTCCTTTTCCCTTTTATGATTCGGCATATTATAAAGTGCTCTTTTAAACATAGCTAGCATATCTTTCAATGTACATGTACGCATATTGTGTGATTTTGCAGCAAAGTTTTTTATGTTTGCTGTTTCGTATTACTTGAAGTTTACTTGAATGTAGTTATGCATACACTCTGTATAGATTTTCATTTACGAGAAATAGACGCTTGCTTACTTGCTTATAACAAAATAAATTCAATTAATCTACAAGCATGAAAATATGTTGAATTCTAACCACATAGAGCATTATGATTCTAGCCATTTGATATACTCTGTTAGTTGACAATATATACAAGTACTTGATATGTGTTAATGTTCGTTCATCTCATGATTGATTAATGATCAAACTCATTCATCAAATTCATTGTCAAAAAAGTTTATCATAGTTTGATTGAAAGCTGAGAAAGCAGGCTGTTGAATGATAAACGCTGCGAATGGAAGGCATGAGATTCGATGAATGTTTGCATTATTTAGATTGCCCAATTTTATTATCAGCTCTGTGTGTGCAAGCACGGGAGTAACTTGCAAAAAGTTGCATTTTCAATAATTGATCGAAATCTTTTTGACCCCAGGTACACAATCCGTGAAAAACTGAATCTTTTGATGCAAAATTTTTCACTGCATGCTGAAATTATTTTGAGCTGACAGTCTACTATAGGCTATATTCACTCTATGCTATTCCGTATATTCAGTCCTGGAGCCAGTTTAGACCCTCATGACATTAGGACCTCCTTAGTTGTCTTCATCCACATTGATTCGAAGCTTGATGTAATAATAGTATAACATGGAATCAGGGTTGGAACAATTACACATTTTTTTCAATTTCAATTACAATTACAGTTACAGTTAATTACAATTACTTTGAAATCAAAATCTTCAATTACAATTACACGACTTCTATTTAACTACAATTACATGTGTGACATTGCAATTACAATGACAATTACATCAAAAGTTGTAATTAATTACATTATTGCAACCGCCAGAAACAGGATGAGTAGTCTGTCTCTGAGTCATCATTAACAGTAGGCAACTATTATGCTACGTTAGGCAGGCCTGTCTCTATAACGCCCAAAAATAGGTTGCGCCATCTCCTCCTATATAAATCGTCCCATACCCATGCCAAGTCATTCTCCTACATGTACATTCTTCTATATCAAAGCTAGGCCTCATGTTCATTAGTATGTTGACCTCTCACCTGCGGCGCTTATTAGAGATTGGCGTAAATTATTAGAGGAAATATCAATGTATAAATTCGAAAATGTCCATATTATGACATTTGTAATTTTGTATGTTCTGTTGTAGAGGCTTATTCTAAAAATTCGGTGAAAACGCGGCACAGAATCAGACCTATAGCCTATGTAGGCTACAATTGCCCATGTATAGATTGTAGGCTATATATGTATTTATAGGCCTGTATCAACACTCAACATCAGTCTAAGCCTGTGGAATATTACGTCATAAAAAATTGATACCAAGCCTGTGCTGATTGCTGATTGCTCTACTAGCTATCTCATACATGTAGGCTAGTGCTTGAGAGCTACATACAGTAGGCTAAATGATTTCATGAGTTTTAGCTAAACAAGGATTTACCAAAGCATAGGGCCTATATTTTACGCGCTGCTGCATCATATCATGCAAATGCATCATGTACGATGTATCATCATGCATCGCATCGGTATGCCTCTACTATAGCCTATGTAATAGGGGAACAATAGGGTCTGTAAAAAAGACATTCAGATAGATGAATTAACAACTTTTAACTAGAAATTGTAGATTGAAAACTAGTATCTTGATCGATATAATTCAGCAACAATAAAGCACAGAAGCGTCTACACACATGCACTAAAATATTGAAGCAAACACTTCTTCAATTTTCAATATAGCAATCCTTGGATTTTGTGCTTCGTCTAACCGAAAAGACAAAAGTAATTGACGCGTAGTTGACCGACATTTTTCTTCAATTACAATTACATCATGAAAATTCAATTACAATTATAATTACAATTACAGTTGAACTTTTGCAATTACTCAAAAATCAAAATCTTCAATTACAATTACAATAACTGTTCCAATCCTGCATGGAATACAATACGTCAACCACTACTTAAACTGTTGATTAGGAGATGTGAAACATGATACTGCATCTTGAGAGAAATTGGCAAGCGCAAATGTTACAAAAGATGTGACGTATTGAAGAGTGGATGAACCGTGCTTTCTCGAATACAACCCGCTCTTAGATAGAATCCGCACCTAAATTTAATAGTTAAGAAGTTTTCGCGAGTTTTGTTGTAAAACCATTGCAGGTATGAAAGCTGACTTAGATGCTGAACGTAGATATGTGAAAGTATTGCGCGATGATTATAATTTGAACATGAATCCTAATGCAAAACAATATTGTGTTACTTGTGTTACTAAATCCATATATAACAAGATCCTGCTTACTACCATTCTTTGCTAACCTTTGATGACCTTTGTGCCACGTATCCTAGGGTCCAAATTTTTACCGAAAAATTTCTTTTGTTTTTATCTGTTGTTCTCGAAAATGACAGTAAAAATTAAAAAAATATAATTACTTTTGATTCATTGATATTGAGGCTCCGAAACATAAGTCTCTTGTTTGTAGTCTTACTTAATATCATGCTAAATTTAACAATGTAATACTTTTAAAAATTGTTTTGGTCGAGTGCCAATTTGCTAGTCGTGTATAATAGAATAATTTCCATAGACTTGCACAAAGCTTGTTTGCAGCTGCCGGGCCAAGTTGCTGTGTTTCATCTTACAATAGCTGATTCGCACTTCTATATCACTCAGCAATTTATTTAATGATAAACATGACTTATCATAGACGTCGCCTGTTGTGCTGTAGATCAGCTTACTCATTGCGCAACTGATATTTTGTGCTAATGTGTTTCTTATCGAGCGAACCTAATGAGTTGAGGGACTTTGCCCACCGTCAACAGCCAACATAGGGCTTTGGTTTGAAATTGTTTAATGCTGAGGAAAACATGCCCGCGAACGGGCTTGTCGAAACCTCTCTTGATAATGAGTGAATAGGATGATTTATTGATCAGCTTTTAATTACTACATGCATGCTTCATAATGAAGTCCGCTGTACTGTCGTTGCCTGTATTTGTTATCTTTCCCGACTCACATTTCGTCTTTCTTTCAGGTAGAATGGTTTCATCCGTCCTTTTTACGGCGATCATTTTGATGCCATTGATGTACGTCGGCAAATTTCTGCTGAAATACCTCAGAGATTTATACATTCTCAGAAATATTCCTACTGTCAAAGGAAAGCGATTTCTATTTGGACATACATTTGTACTTAAAAGTGAGCCGGCTGACTTTTATCAACAATTGCTTGGCTTTTGTAAAGAACACATCAAAGATCCGGTTTTTAAATTTTGGATTGGACCACGTCCTGTAATAATATGCAACCACCCATCTTCGGTAGAAGCCATTCTTGGAAGCAATGAAATCATCTCAAAATCGGCGCTTTACAATATATTCAATAAGTGGCTCGGCTTTGGTGTGCTCACGGCAGATGGAAGCAAATGGCATTCGAAAAGAAAACTTCTAACCCCTTCGTTTCATTTTTCTATTCTGCAGAACTATTATCCTATAATGAATGAGCATGCTCGAAAGCTTGTGGACGTCGTGGATGAAAAACTGTCACGTTTGCCTTCAGACAGTCCTGTCATAGATATTTTTCCTATGGTCATTTCATCTGCTCTTGATGTGCTATGTGAAACTACAATGGGTCACAATCTGGATTCTTTAACAAAAACCAATCATCAATATGCCATCGCTGTAAATAGAATGACGGATGTTATTATGGAAAGAGTTAAATATCCACACTTGTTGATTGACTTTATATTCGATCGAACTGCTCTTGGTCGTGAACACGATATGTTGGTAAATATTATTCACAATTTCTCATCGAAAGTTATCGCAGATAGGAGGCAAGAAATGAAAGAAATAGGTTATCCTGATGAAATAGATATCACTGAAATGTCTAATAGAAAGAAGAAATGGACACTTGCATTTCTTGATCTTCTTCTACATGAACAACATGTGAATGGTACCTTGACTGATTCTGATATTCAGCAAGAAGTTGATACATTTATGTTTGAAGGTCACGATACAACTGCTGCTGCAATGACTTGGTGTCTTTACAATGTCGGTTTGGACTCTCGAGTTCAAGGAAAGTTGCATCAAGAGTTGGATGAAGTGTTTCTGAGCAGAACATGTGAAATAACGAATGAACACATTGGGAAACTAGAATACCTGAACAAAGTTATCAAAGAGTCACTTCGCCTATTTCCATCAGTTCCAATATTCGGTAGGGAAGTTAAGTCAGATTTTATATTGAACAGTTTTCCAATTACTGCGGGCTCTACAATCTGGATTATGCCCCCAGCTTTACATAGAAATCCAGAATTCTTTACCAATGCAGAAGAGTTCTATCCTGAAAGATTTGATGAAATAAGTCGTCATCCTTACGCGTATGTGCCATTTTCCGCTGGACCTCGGAATTGCATTGGCACAAAGTTTGCTCAGCTAGAAATGAAGATTACTTTATCATGGTTTTTGCGCAATTACAGTATAAAAACGTTGAAAGATGCTGGCAGTGTTCCTGCTGGCAATATAATTTTGAAACCAATTAAGGGAATAAATCTTGAAATAAGAAAGCGTGAATGAAATCGTATGGCTCTCTTCGTTTGCAATTACAAAGTGCGGCATTAAAGGATGCTATCAAGGCGTTGCATTTGGTATACTAAGTATATATTTCTAGGTACTATTTCTGTAACACATTTATCTTATCAAAAGTTCCCGACTTTAGAACTCTTGCATCAAAATTTTGATATGATTTTATATGAGCAAACTTAAATGAGATTTTGACAGCAGCACGTATGAGTCGCTACGGTAGTTTGTCATTGCACAGGAAATGTACTATCGCATTTATTGTTGATTATTTAGCACAAATATATGGTCATCTAAATTAATGTCTTCTGTTTTTAATGCTCGGAAGTATGTGGCATAAGTAGGAAACACAGCACATATTTGTAGAACTTTGATTTGAGTATTCAAATTTAGAGGTAGGCCAAAATAGGTCTGTGCTTTTGGTACCCTGCCCATCAGGCAGAAAATTATCTTCAATATGGAGAAAGTTTCCATTTAGTTGACTGACATAATTGCACTTGATGTAGTTCAATCATAGCAGAGCCACTCCGTGCTACCTGGTCATCCAGGTTGCTAAAACGGGACCGGCGCATCCAAGGTGAGTAAAAGGTTGAAATTTGGACGATGGGTTTAACCTTGTCATTGGATGACCTTGGGTGCTCTGATCAAGGTTCCGAAAACTTGGGTCGTGAAAATGAACTTATCCAAGTTTCAAACATTGCCTCGGCTAATTTTTCACTGAGCTTAAATATGCAACCAGCGATTTGAAGAAAACAGAAATAGTATTTTTTGAATTCATAGTGTCAACGAATCTTCTATCATGTGGTATCACTGATATCATGTGATTGGTTCTCATGCAATTATTGCATGACAACTTAGATACAAGTCGATCACTCACTATAGCACAACATATTCAACATAAGCGAAATTCATACACCATACAGATCAAATCATGCATATCATTGGCATAAGTGTCAGAAAGATGTAATAACTTCATCACACATTAATAACTTCAGAATTACAGACCAACAACTGTCTTATCACTCTTGACAATTATGCAACCGCTAATTCTTCGAGTGAAATTTCATGGTACTCGTACTTACCGTGCAAACTTGCAACCGTGCAAACCGTGCAAACCGTGCGTACTTACCGTACTTACAGTACAATGACAAAGCCGTTGTTTACCTCGATGTGAGACTCCAATCTAGTAGTGACGGTCTTCGAACCTCAATATATCATAAAGGGGAAGATTTTGATTTCCCTGTTGTTCTGTTGACATTTCCAGACAGTGCAATACCTTATAACATGGGAATTAATGTATTTGCCGGCCAGGTTTTACGTTATTGTCGCATCTGCTCACATCTTGAAGATCTAATTAAACGAATTAATATGACACTTTTTGTGATGAGCAGCAGAGGATATTGTAAGTCTAAAATGAAGGCATGTACTGAGAAAATCCTAACCGGTCATAACAATTTTCTAGTCAAGTTTGGATATTTCTCAGCCAGGCAGCTGACATCGCAGTGCGCATTTTAAACAATATAATTAACACTGTTTTCTAAACATTTTTTTTATTGGTTATACCATTTCAGTATTTCACACATATATTTTAGTTTGTTTTGGATGTATCCGTCTTTTGCGGTTGTTTTGTTTTTGTTTTTACTATTACTATCAGTATTACTTATTATTACACATATCATTACTGTATTGATTTTAGAATGCCAGCCGCATATAAGTTTATGCGGCCCCGCCCTGGGCTTGAGCGTTCAGGTAGAGGGGCCGAAACGCAACCAGGCGGGTACCTGCTGACGACTGGCTATTGTTTATTTGTTTTAACGTTTGTTCTTTTTTTTTTTATCGCTAACTACCCTAGTGTGATGAATGGACTGTGTCGGTTACTGGTCTCCATGGGGTTGACATGGTGATTACTAAGTGTCTATTTATATATAAGTTCCTAATCAATCGAGCCTGAAACTTTGACCAAGGAGATCACTTGTTAAGCGGCCTTGTACGATCTCGTACACTTAAGGGTGAAGTCCAGCCCGTATAGCGCTATGTTATGGACCCCCGGGTAGGTCCGCCCGGCACGCAATCAGATCCGTCAAGTCTTTGTGCTTAAAGACCTTCATGCATTCATGCATTTGTCGAGGATCACAAGTCAGAGGACCATTAGGGGTAAGGTCCAGCCCCGCTTTAGAAGCGCTGAGTGAAAAATGGACTAGTGGGAAGGTCCTCCACACCGATCTCGTCAAGTTTGGCTCTAAAATGTAGCCCTAGGATAGTCAAAAGTTTGACGCGCCTTGAACGTTTAATGTCTGCCGGTGGGAACGCACCACCTGTCCTCTTAAGGACAAACCTTAAGTCTTATTAACTATAAGTTTATTAAAATTATGAAACATGTAGACATCGTTATGGGAATGTCCCAGCTTCAATTATGGGTTATCTCCCACCCCCACGTTTTCAAATTTGTCTAAAATCCGTAGAATTAAATCAATCCTAAGAAAACTTTGAGCACACGTAAGTGAGGATATTCCCTACCCACATGCCAAAATTTGCGCAAATCGGACAAGTACTTTTTGAATTAGGAGCGATAACTTGAAGTTCAGCGATGTCAGCAGCATAGATTTGACTTCTTCTGACCTCATCGTCGGAGCAGAAAGCGCTTGAGGTCAACAATGTAATTTCCCGACAACTCGTGAGGTGATGATGACCTGGCAACATCCATTACGCTTGGCTTAAAAAGGTGTGGCAAGGTGGTCGTGGAAGTGGGAAGATTTCAAATAGTAGTGGATGAGACAAAGAGGGAGAGAGAACAATGCATGCACGAGAAACAATAACGCGACGAACGTACGAAGTCAGATCAAGCTGTTGACATCGCTACACTTCATCTTATCGTCTCTAATACAGAAAGTACTCGTTCGATCTGCATAAATTTTTGTACGTGGGTAGAAAATATGCACAAGTACGTCTACCTGAAGTTTGTTGACGATTGATTCATTTGGGCAGATTTTAGACAAATTTGAAATCCTGGTGGGGGGAGATAACCCATAAGTACCCATTTCATTTGTAGCAATGTAGCCCACAGCAGCTGAACAGTTGATTCACTTCAGAAGATTGGTGGAAAAGCCAAGTTATATTGATAAAAATATTCACAAAATCCTCTCAATATATTTCAGCCATGAAAACGATAGTATTCTAATAGTCTGTCATAGCCCCTTGAGAATGATTATGGTTTTGACTGCCGAAGGATATTAAAAAGATTATGCAAATATTTTTATAAATATAATTGCAACTTGGTCGTTCCATCACTCTTTTGAAATTTGCAATGCGCAACCAAGGCATATTCTCAGAACAGTTAATGAATTGTAAATGTTTGTGAATCCGCATGGCATGCACATGTTGGTTACTTTCAATTTCATGACGATGTCTAGTAAAGATCTTGCATTATCCATTTCATATAATCGATCATATTTGGCTTTCATTTCATTGGCAGAAGGTTAACGAAACTCAGTTGCTGTTGCTGACGTCGATGGTGGCTGTAGGCTTCTGAAGGATATATAAGATGGAGCTTTCGGAAAAATACAGGGAATAGCAGCATTATGGCTCTTTATGACTGCTTCTTATTCCCTGTTGGTCTGTGTCTACACTGCTCGTTTTGAAGTTGGATTCCACAAAGTGTAGAGTGCAAATTCTGGAGCTCTGTGTTGGGACGAAATTCTTTGATGGATTATGTTTCATTTCCTGAAAATTTCCTTGCTATAGTGAGGGAAGCGATGAAGTGCTAGACCACGACCCTTGCCATTGCCTTTGCAATCAAATGCTGAACAAATATTAGACATCGTTAACTTGAGCATAAAAATTGGTAGAAAGATATCAAACTTGATTTTTAAAATTGACAGTTATTCTCCAAATGTGCACTTTCTGTGAAAAATTTGAACAGCTAGCAGTCCAAGTGTTATATATCTGGGAGTCCATGCCCTAGATAACCTGCAGACATAAAAAGCATTACAATACCATGCAGAATATCTGAATTTTAAGTGAAATCATGTACTCCACCTGGATGTCGCTAAAACACACTTTTCATTCCTCCATGAGGTGCATTTTCGGTAAGTCGGTTTCCAACCTCTAAATTGCAAAAATCTTAATTTCTAAAATTGATCAATCGTGTTTACGACATTCGGCCTAATATTGCAGATTTCTGGATTACACATAAGTACAATTTTTTATCTGCTCAGATATGTTTTCAAGCAATACACTTTTATTACTTTAAAATAAACGTGTGCGCGCCAAGCTGCAGACACGAGATGCCTCAGAGTCGAACATTGGGATCATAAAGTACTCGTGATTTCAAAATTAGTCGCTCTATCACTGTAAGGCAGAACAGGAAAGACCAAAAAATGTGGAATTATGAAATCGTTTAAGCGATCATAACTATACGTACATCACTAAATGGGATATCAGTCAATGTTGTAATTTCCCTTCCAATAAACAATTCAATGTAGTTAAAATATATAAATGAGGTCAGCTTGTTATATCTCTAGAAATGGTTTGCGTTCTTGTCTACAGTATATCCTCTAGTTCTAACGTCTCTGGTTAAAGCTTGCCCACATCTAATGAGGACTGATTGACCGAAGCATGTTTGGTGACGGCTACACCAGTTGAGATTAGATAAAAGTATAGACAAATTTACAGTATATTCCAGAAGTAGCTTCACTAATCAGTAACCTGAGTTGTCATACTGAATCAGTATTACTGAATATTTTTTTACGACTTTAATGTACCACATGAACTCTTCTTCTTCTTGTAAACATTTTTTCATCCAAGTCAGTTCAGAAATCCGAAACCATGCATACTGGTCAGAAGTCTTAGTCGAAAACCTTCTTTGGCTCTACGCCTCAATATGGTAATGCTTCTGAAGTTTCAATTTGACATTGTGTAATATTTGTGTGGCTTCTACTTCCTTTTCGCAAAACATTCGAATGCCAATTCAGCTGCATTGGTGGGTGATGATCACAAGATGGCAATATGCAGTATAGTTTCTTTCCCTGATGTCGACAAGGTAGGGGCTAGAAAATATGATTGGATTTTTCAAACACTGACATGTGATGTTAGATTTACTTACACAAACAAGCAATTCTTAAAATGTTGACTTAGATGACTTACTACCAGCTTTCAAAAGTGCTGTTTAAAAACTGATTACATTCATTTTCGACCTTAATATGATGAGCGTTTGTATATTCGAAGATGGCATTATAAGAACAAATATCTTCATACCAAACCAAACATCTCATGCTCTGAGCTCTGGATTATTAGAAGATGATCAGTCAATGATTGAATCCGACAATTTAGGAGTATGCCACACGAAGGTGTAAGAATAACCAGTTGAAAGAAACACATTTTTAAGCAGCACTTTATGGTTGTCGATGGTAGCGGCGACAACCAAAACTGTGCGAGGATCATCGGAATGTGTAGAATAATGGCATGCTCCTAGTTTTAAAACGTTGCATTAAACTAGCTACAGGCTAGGTGTTGTACAAGGTTTTCTATTCAATTGTCGTACATGGTTCTTTTATTTTTTTCGTACACATATTTTTAGACACACTTTTTATTAAAAGAACATTTAAAATTTCTAGAAAATCTTGTTTTTTTCAAACCCTGATCAATGTTCCAATAATTGAGGAACATGATGTAGCCTGCCGTTATTTTACAGCGAGATCAGATTCAGAAGTGAACCATAGTCTTGCCATCTGTCTGTAGATTCCGTATTGGCTAAGCGGAAAGGAAGTCCGAGAACAATACCAAGCAATTAATTTGTTGCCGACAAGTATAGCAAACGACAGTGCGTGCGATTAACTTAATAGACATAATCGAGGATTCATTTTACATATCAGAGCAGCATCGGAGGTTTTCGATTCATTTAATAGGCTAATCAATTGTAGGAAGCGATGCGAAATATCAAAATAAAGAAGCAAAAAAATCAGTTTTTTAGCCGTACAGACTTGACTAGCTGCGAGTGTCTGTCATCGCATCTGTCGATTTTCTGATGACTTTTTTTACTGATTTTTCATTGACTCCTTCCCTTCGTGTTGCAGAATAAGATGGAAAGGATACTTTATCAATATGCAGCCCAGCAATGCTGTCATCTGCATAGTTGCTGTTCTTGAATCATTGGCCGCAACCATTCCCTGCGTCAGTGGCGATCATGCTTGTGAATACAGTATGGCAGAAGTATTTTGTCATGGAAGAAAATTGACGCTTGTTCCAAAGAAACCAAATAATGTATCAATTAGAGAGTGTTTAAACATTGGAAGCAACGCTATCAAAGAGTTCAGAGCAAATTCGTTTACAACTTGGAGCGGCATTAAATGCCTGAAAGCTTCCAATAATAACATTCGAAATATTTCTGAGAATGCTTTCCTTCCCATAAAGAGCTTGACATTTTTGGATTTAAGTCACAATCAACTGAAAATACGTGATGGTCTGAAGATCGGCACATTGCAAACGATGCCTAAATTGGGTGTTCTGTGCCTATCTGGGAATCCTCTTGTTGAAATTCCGAATATTTTTTTCCAAGATATGAAACTACTTAAAACTCTTGAGGTCGACAGGACAGTCGGTGGTCTCCTACTCAACAAACATTCATTCGATGGATTGACTTCTCTCCGTCACCTTTTTTTGGAATCGAATTCGCTGCGGACATTCCCTGAAGAGATGAAAGAAATTGTTAATAAAATGGCAAAACCGTTTCGTCTGTATCTTAAAGGTAATCAATGGGAATGCGATTGCAGATTAAAATGGCTGGCCTTTGGGAAACTATTAAATAGTCCATTGAAAGTTTATGACTTCCAATGCGCGGCACCACCTAAGCTAAAAGGTAAAGACCTTTCTAAACTTGAAGCAAGGGATTTTGCTTGTAATCCAGCAGAATCATCCACAAAGTTAATTGACTTAGAATCAGAGACAAAATTAAGCGAAGGAATGAATAATACTTCGAATTCTAATACTATTCATCTTCAGATCCAAGTGTTTCTTTTCCTTGTCAGATTTAATCTTCAATTATTTTCAGAGCAATAAATTCTAATGTTCTCCATGTAGCTGTGATAGATTGGTGATAAAGATTAGATGCACACATAATATAGGCCCCACTTATTTTCACATGTCACTATTTTAAAATGCTATGCACAAGCCTATTCACAGGTGATCGAATACTGTCGTTTGTGGGAGAATTGGCTAATTTTTATCAATTCATAGAAATTTCATTTGGAAAAATCCATTCTGGTGTTTTATCAAAGGAGCTACCGTAAAACCTCTGACAGACTGCCATGGCGGTCCATTTTTCAATATCTCCTAATCAGGGGCTAAAATTGAGATTGCATCAATAATAGCTTATCTTCTATTTTTTTACTATTCTTTCGAAAAATGACTGATTAGATGTCTCTAGGTCTACATTGCATATTTATCTGCATTAAATCAATCATGCGATGCATCTATATAGACATGAAAGACATGCTGCTTATTGTACTAAAAAATTCTGTAAACAAACAATTTTTTCAACGAAGGGTGCTACAGAAAGACGTAGATCACAATGTCGTGCGTTTCACGTTTACTATAAAATATGCCTATGTTCCATATGTTGTGTATAGAGCCATGGACATCTAGATCATGATAGAGCTGTTCACATAGTTATTTCAAAATATGTAGTTATCAGTACCTTTATGACTATCATGAAAACTTCAATGGTATTAACTGTTAATTCTACCGGTTTCGGATAAGATCGTAACAGCCGCTCATATTCTTCATCAGGAATAGAAAAACATACAAAAATATATAAAATTCAAATGGTACAAGCATTAAAAAACTTTGCATGCATAGAATCATAGACACAGAAGAGATAGAATGAAACATAGATTCTTTAAGTCAATTACCAGACATATTGGTCACAGAAATAGGAGATTTAGGGTCAAATATAGGTGACCACTGTAAAGGGTGCTGCATATTTAATCCAAAAGTGTATTGACGCAAGGAAAAACAGCAATTCGTGTCAATAAGAAGGTCCTCTCTTCTCAATAGAACATGCTTATGTCATACTTGATGTGATATGAGTTTCAGCTTTATTCACAGCTAATGGTCAATAGTTACGTCACATGCAGTTAGCACGGGAAGAGGGAAAGTCGCGATCAGATAATCACACACAGACTTCCAATATGCGAACGGAACGGCAACGCACAACAGCTCAAACTCCCACACGCCCCCCAGGTCGACAGACCTCACACGCACACCACATCACTAAGTCACCGAATCTATCCGGCGGCTTCCTCTCGCGAATGCTACGACGTAAAATACTGGCCTCATTATCCTCATCATCTTCACCGCTTAAACCGCTTTCATCACTGTTTGAGTATGAGGAAACGTATCTAACGTACACTCCTCACCAGGGACTAGCCTTAGGTGTGAAACGTGGCGTGCAACGCCATCTTCATTCAGAATAACACTTACGCTAGAACAGATGCTAGTTATCCGATGGGGACCCGACCAAGTACTATCGCACCTCCCCGAAACACTCTTCAGGTAAACTCTGTCGCCAATACTGAAGGGATTTCTATCTAAATCCTCATACTTTGAACTTTCTTCCGAGTCAACCTGCTCAGGGCCTACCCGCTGGATGTGTTTACGCTCAGTAGTCACTCCTGGCTTCTTAGAGGTGGCTGCAAACATTAACTCGTAGGGGCTTTGCCGCTCACCGTCTCTACTATTATTTACCCAGAACGTTGCTTCTTCGATATCTCGGTTCGCTCGCTTGGCACATCTCTTAACAGTACGGTGGACTCGTTCTATAATTGCGTTGCCTTGCGGGCGATAAGCACTAGAAAAAACATGTTTAATCTCCCAATTATCGAATAGCTCATAGATATCTCTACTTCTAAACACGGTACCGTTATCGGATAACACCGAACTAGGAGGACCGAACTCCGCTATAATTTGAGACAACTGCATCGACACTTCAGATGAAGACTCATTGCGCAGCCGTCTCCAAATAGTGTACCGAGATGAAAGGTCGATTATAGTCAAATAAGGAATCCCATTATAGTGAGTTATATCAACTGCTATGTTCTGCCATATAACCGGACTAGTGCTGAAGGCGCCCTTATCCCAACTAAAATTCACCGCCGGATCTATCCTAGCACACCTGTCACAACTACGGACGACTTTCTTTACTAGCCTCCTAGAAACCAAATTTCCTAGCTTCTGTTTGGCTAGATTCAAGGTTCGATCTACACCAAAGTGGCACCTTTCGTGGATCTTTTTAATTTCCATGAGGTTGCGGTTTTGATTATCTGCGCCCTCTGCTACTGCTGCGGATAGAACATTTACTGTGTCTGCTTGATCTCTCATAACCTGTATCCATTTTTGGAGGACACGAGTGATGCTGTCCGAAATATTTTCAGCAGATTTCACTAAGTGCGGTTCGACTTTGATTTTTTCGGTTTCTATAATCTCTCTTAGAGTATCAAGTCGACGTTTGATAAGTCTTTCTGATAGAGCACGAGTCTTGACATTGTGCGTTTTATTGATAACTGCCGTCAACCATTTATACACAGTGGATGAATCAGTCTTAATAATTATGTCTCTCTTACCCCAGCGTAGGGCCATATTAAGCCCTTTGATAGCTGCGTCTAACTCACTAATATTGATATGTCCAGTGTCGTTATGTGGTCTCAACCACGAAGCGTCCTCTATTATCTTATCGTTAACTGTCAAGACAACACCTAGAGCTAGGTTCCTAGCATCAGCCCAAACAACAATAGGACTATTTTCAGGGACCGGCCAACTTCCCCTCACTGGATCACCATTAGTCGCTATCTGCCGCATCATCTGATTAATGAGATCCATAACTGGCGTCGTGACACTATCATCCCACTTAAGCTGCGCTAACGAAGTCAAGCGTTGGAGGAAACTACAACTGGAAAGTGGCCTAACAGCTCTCCTATGATGCCATTAATTTGACGCCGAGAATAGTTTTGGGAATAGTTTTATCTCTTTGCCATGACAAGTCATGGTTCACTCGGATGCCCAGTACACGAACTCCTGCAGGATTCCCTAAGCTAACGGGTTCCTTGGTCAGTAATCCCCACTTTGACAGGTGATTTTTGACATGAGAGACGCTTACTTTACTTTCGTCAATGAATAAGTCATCCACGTAGCTGGAGACAGATTCCTTCAATTCCTTTTCAAGTGATATCACTTTATCTACTACTGCTGTCATAATCTTAGGAGCGACGGAGAGACCGAACCCCAGCCTGGTGAGCAAGTATATTTCATTTTTCCATCTAACGGCCTGATGCACCCACAGTGACTCATGCACGTGTATTTGTAAATAAGCTTTACGTAAGTCTAAGAGGGAACAATTAGACCCTCGTTGCCGCCATTCCCGAAGCCTATCTGAACATAGAGGTACTGAGCCCCCTGGAAAACTTTTAACGACCTGGTTCAGCATTCGATAATCTAAAACCGGGCGAATCTTTTTTTCATCTCCTTTATCTTGGAGCACAGCCATGGTAGGCAAAAAACTCTGAATTTCACCATGCTGAGTGGCGTCATACTTTACTAGTATCCCCTCGCTAACCCAAGAATTCATTTCGGCATCGAAGCCATTCCGATCGCAGGGTTTCACATAGTCAATAGGAGTTTTATGCAAATTATCGGTATTACCACCCTCGGTCCACTTCCAGCTAGCTACCCATCGACCTTCAACGAAGCTGGCGGTAAAGTCGCTATCACTAACGCTTAGGCTTTGCGGGGCCCAGTCAGCGTCGATACTGACGGCAGCTGTAACATGGGTGATGTTTGGGGAGAACTTAACCGTAACTTCTCCCTCACAATAGCTGAGTTCGAGTCTCTTGTGAGATAGAATGTCTAAACCTAGCACAACATCGACATCAAGCGGCAATCGTTTAACAACATGTGCTTTCACCGGGCCTAACTCAACGTCATCGTCCGTCACAACAGACCTGAGCATGACAGCACCACAAGTATGCAACTTGTCCTTATTCATCAGCTCTAAACACAGACTAGACTGCTCGCGACGTTTCCCCTTAGCCCTGTGCTCACCTAGCAAAGTAACGCTGCAGCCGGTATCAATCAGCACTCGCAGTTTGTGTCCATCGATCCACATCGTCCGGATTAATGCGCGGATGCGGGGGCAGCATGATCCGGCACATCCACCTCCGCACGTCCGTTTCCCGAAGCAGTAGACTTGGGGCAATGGGATCGAAGATGCCCAACTTCTCCACAGCTGTAGCAGATAGTGTTGCAGTCCCGAAGAAGATGTCCGATACGCTTGCAGCCGCTGCAGCGCGGTTTGTTTGTTCTCTGCGGATCCCAACGTTGGCGTGTTCCGACGCTGGTTGTTCCAGCTGCCGCAATGTCCAAAAGTTCCGATGGGTTCGCCAGAAGGGCTTTAGCACAGGAAATGATCTGGGACAGCTCCATCTTCTCTCCACATTGAACCTTGACTTGAGGTACAATTTGTTTTGGCAGTGCGTCCACGAGATGATACGAGACGAGTTGTTCCGGTACTGCGCTTCGGTTGCCGATCTTGACGCCAAGAGCGCTCTTGATCTGATCCACGACCAGGTCTACTGACTCTCCCGGTATCAGCCTCGTTTTGAGCGCAGCTTTGAGCGGCCAAACATTCGCATGAGTTCGGCCTTAATTGCGCTAAGGTCGGATTGCTTTGCAGGGGGCATCTGCTTCCATGTGGTGTAGGCCGCTCCCTCCAGGAAGATAGGTAGGATTTTCGCCAGTCGGTCATCGGTCTTCTCGTCCTTATTCTCAATGGTGATTTCGGCTGTTAGCAGGAACTTATCCATCCAGAATTCAACATCTTCTCCTCTGCCGCCCGAGAATTTCTTCACCGCGTCGATTAGCTTCATTCCCGCCTTTGCCGTGATAGCTTGTATTGACGCAAGGAAAAACAGCAATTCGTGTCAATAAGAAGGTCCTCTCTTCTCAATAGAACATGCTTATGTCATACTTGATGTGATATGAGTTTCAGCTTTATTCACAGCTAATGGTCAATAGTTACGTCACATGCAGTTAGCACGGGAAGAGGGAAAGTCGCGATTAGATAATCACACACAGACTTCCAATATGCGAACGGAACGGCAACGCACAACAGCTCAAACTCCCACAAAAAGGATAGTCGGTCATCAACTGACCTATATACTCATTGACATAATTAATGAAACAAACTATCATTGGCTTGAATTAAAGTTTGTTTCATTTTTTTCTCAGGTATGATGCAATATCTCGCTTTCTATGTATTACCATTCGACACATTAGAGAATGGAGAAAGATCTATGGTGGTCAAATTTCAAACTTTGATATCGATACAACTGTCACAATTGCTTTTACAAATTGAACATAAACGTGAACTTTTATATAAGAATCCAGCTTTTGTAAAATAAAATGGCACATGATCAGTTTACCAGAGGTATGGCTATTGGAATTATTCGTTGTGGTAGAAGTTTATTTTGGTAGATTTCAATGACGGTCATATCAGAGTGCATCGTCTTCCAGGTGAACGCTTTGCCCCATGCTGTATTAAAGAACACGACAGATATGGTGGTGGAAGTGTTATGCTGTGGGGTGGCATTTGGCATGGCGGACAAACGACAGCAGTCATCATCAAAGGCACGTTGACTGGAGAGAGGCATCTCAATGAAATTGTGCTTCCTGTTGTTGCCCCAGTGGTCAGGGTGGAGGATCTCGTCTTCCAAGACGACAACGCAAGACCACATTGCTCCTCGGCTGTCATTGCCACTGTTAGGAGATTGAACATTCAAACCCTTGACTGGCCTGCACGCTCACCTGACTTGTCACCCATTGAACAAGTCTGGGACGAGCTTGGGCGGCGAGTGAGAGACCGCTCTTCACTTCCACCAGTGTCCCTGAAGATTCTCTCTGAAAGACTGACAGAGCAGTGGCTTCTCCTTGAAACATTCTTCATTCAGAAACTTTGTGAATCCATGCCATTTCAGATTACTAAATGTATTGGAGCTAGAAGGGGCACACGCGCTATTAAAGTTGAATCTGCTACATGCGTTGTTTTTCTGTGCTAGCGACTTGGTTTAAATTGTGACTAAATTATCAAGGTATCATACATACATGTATACATACCAGTCAAAAATGAAAGAAGTTAAAGAAGTAAATGTTTCAAAAATTTTGTCAATGAGTATATTATGAGTCTGTCGATAAGCACTTCATTCAGATCACCATCATTCAGTGACAGAGGATGAAGTAAAGTGTACAAACAGACACTTTTCGTTGGTGTAACTGCAAATTTTAACATAGAAATTTCAGGAAAATTGTTGATATACTTAAACGAAAAGTGTCTGTTTGTACACTTTACTTCATCCTCTGTCAATGAATGATAACTCATTTGAAAGATCATGATCTGTAGATGATTTCTATAATAACCAGTTTAACAAAATACCAATCTGTGTAACTTTTATGAGCAAAAATTCGAAAAAATGGAGTCAACACCTTAAATGTCACAATTTCACCACTGGAAATACATAGGATTGTGTTATCCTCTCTATTTCTGAAAAGCAAATGATCTGATCCGGCAGACGCTAAGTTTTGCAGTAGGTTAGAGGTGTACTATGCTATGTGAAAGTTTTATGTACTACCTCGTTCCCTGCACAACTTCGCGCTAGCTCCCGGACTATACTACTGATTTGCCATTGAAATGGAATTTTTTGGATAAAAACCTATCCAAATCAAAAGCATCCAAATATCCGACGCTATTTAGAAGCATCACACATTAGAAGAAAACAGCGAGTATTAATGAATGGATGCATAGGTAGAGAACTGGACGTGTAAGGAATTTTTTGTCGATCACTCAGGCATAATGTCATAATAAAATTTTAGTACTTGCTTCTATTTAATCAATCTATCAAATATCTATTGAATAATTCTAAATAATATTCAATCTAAAGGGGCTTCATAGATAATTTTAATTGTATAATCTGTAAAATTGCGACTTTTTAAGCCACGATTTAGTCCTGAACATGGAAATCAGAAATGAGAGGTTCCATGAGACCCACATCCGGAATTTTATAACTCAAATCGCCCGGGAAAATTAATGCTAAAGCAAATAAACAACCGTAATTTAGATTCCCACCAAAATTTAATTTTAAAAAAGTGAAAGAATAACAGTCTCCAATTTTCCATGTACATGCATATTCAAAACACTCACATGTTGTTCGCGTCCTTAAAAGAGCTCCCTTGAAATCTTTGAAAATTGGTAAATTAATATAATGCTATCGAGCAGAAATATAGGCCTAAAAATTCTGCTGGAATGCTTGTACACATAAAAATGTATCCCCTTATTGTCAAATCTGCAAGACGAACCATGTATTGGAGAGGTTATCCCGATAATCCTCTATGCTTTCGACAGAAATAATTATTAAGTAAGTCAGTAAATCGCATGTTTTCACTAGTTAATGGAACTCAGACGATATAAGGCATGTGATACAAACCATTCAAATTGTGAAATCAGAGATGTCTTCAAAAGGAGAAAACATTAGAAATTAGTCAATAGGGTCGTGGTTCAAGATCATTGTCACTTTTGAGAAAAAGGAAACCTGACTGGCCAAATCTTTCAGTGTGCCAAAAATTCAATTGCTCGAAATTTTGAGAATTTTGGAGGCTGTCATCTTCAAGCTGTTGTCAAACTTCAAAAACTATTTAGATTCGTTAAGCTGTAGTAGCATGTCTAGTTGATCAAGAAATTTAAAAAAAATGATGAATTAAAATTATAATTTTTATGAAGATGATTTTTGCCCTTTTTATGACCCTATAAGTTGTCGAAGAACAAATCCATCAAAACTCAGTTGCCAATCCATCAAAGCAATCGGATTACCTATAACTTTAGAATGCTTGATCTACACGTAGTTGCGTAGCGGCAAGAGAGGTTAGCGATGTTTTCAAGGTGTTCAAGACAGAACAAAGTATCTGGACTCTCTCGATAAACGTTTTATTAGTCAATCACAAAATAAATTACAGTTAAAATACAGGGCCTTCGGTGTCCAGCGCATTCTGGCACTGTGCATTATGGTGTGCGAACCACTTATAACTTGTCGCCTTCCTTTGTATACATGTGTACATTTCATAAATGTACATGTACACGAATTTTGTGTATGCACACATGTACTTATCATAAGATGTTGAAAACATTTCCTCAGTAGCACATCTATTATCAACGGCATGTATTCTGTACATGTATATGCCAATGGTATATCCATTTCGATTAGGCCTATTTTTCACATTGTACTCGGGTTTTTATCATTGTTAGAATTTTCGGGTCGGGTTCAAAATTATGGTTCGGGTTCGTTTGGAAGGCAGCCTATACCCTGACTAAAGTCGGGTCGGGTCGTCTTCGGGTTTCAATTCGCAGCCGTTGCACGTCTCTCCTGTTCATCGTCCGTAAGGCGCTGGACGCCGAAGAAAACGTTTATCGAGAGAGTCCAGATAATAGAATAATATTGTTTAAGCGTGTCACTTTGCCAGAAGTGCAAACTAATTCAAATCGATGGCAAATGCAGGAACTTCCTTAGACAGGGCAAAATATATTTTCAACACCTTACAGAGTTCGGAAAAATACTCTTGTGTCGCCTGCGGATTGCTGTGAATTCCTTCAAAATGCTACGATCGCCACAATTCCTTCCGATTCGGAGAATTCAGATGATTGCGCAAATGGTTTCTCGACTATTGTTGGTCCTTCCGATCATTATTTAAAAAGATGGCAGGCGCACAAAAAAAGCTCACAAATTTCTCTGTAGAACTTGACACACCGGCTCTTTGTTGTGTGACTGTGATCCGGTTGATAACAGGCACTGTAACTTCCCACAATCAGGCGTGTTTGATATTGAACTGGCTGCTCACTAGGTGACATGCCACGCGTAATTGCGGAACACCCCAAACATCCGTGGTTAAGGACATTCTATTCTTCTATTTGCGTACATACGCGCTGCACTGCGAGTCAGAAATCACTTGATCTGATGCTGTTAAAACATGGGGAATGTTTATGAATACGCGCGGGCGAGCGTTTATAGTTTGCGCGTCGTCTACGGTTGTCTGCGATGCCGCTTGAACCACGGATGAACCGCTAAGCATGTTCTGTCTTCCCTGAGCATGAAATTGAGGTCCTATCACATTGTTTAGCCTCTGATACATACAGACACATGAGACGCAAAGTCTATATAACAGGAGTGTCAACTATACTAACTTATATAAAAGATATTGCAGCAATGTCCCGCATAGCCGCGGATGTTTAGGGTCATGTGTAATTACGCGTGATTGAGCGTGGCATGTCACCTAGTGCTCATTGTTCGATCGCCATGGTATTATGTCAGCAGATTGTGCCATTGCATTAGCGTTGCATGTTCCGATGCTTCCTTTCTTATCAAACAGAAGAATGACTAGAGCTGGATTAATCAATCATTTGATCAATCAAAATCTTAATCAATTAACCTTTTGATGTTAATCATTATCATAATCATGTCATTGAAATTTAGTTCAATCATCAATCTCAATCAGCAAATTTGATTAAATTTGAGTTTGGTCATCCGAACATCAGTTTAGATAAGAACAGAGCCGCCGATGGCAAAGTGACAGCTAAACTACGTAAGGACTGGAAATACCTCTCAGAGAGTACCAATCCTTGATGCATGGTCATGAACATGATTTCACGCCTCGTCATAGAATCTGTTCCCTACAATATCATCCCTCTGATGTTTTTTCTTTACGTGTATTTAAGATTATAAAAAAACTCAATACACTAATGACTTCAATGCTTTTGTCAATTTCTACGGTACGATGGCACTGAACAAAATCGAAAAATTACAGTAATACTAATTGAGTGAGCTTGTTAATTGATCGAGGATGTGAGTTTAAAGTAAAACTGATATCACTGCACAGTATTAAACATATTTATCACGATTCAAATTATTGCTTAAACGCACTCGATCTGTTCGTATCGTTCGGTTGTATGTTTTTCATGCTCTCGCTGTTCGGTATTTTATAGTATTTTGGATGGTTATATGCTGTTCTTCAGTGCCGAGTTTTATACGTATGTGATCCATTGAGCGTTCTCTTTAAATTGGTGGAATTTGTAAATTTCGTTTCTAATCCAGTTTGGAGTTATCTCATTTGGAATATATTTGTGCCCATATTCTTGTGATCTGAATTCACTCGCGTTTGTGTGCAGATTTCTTGTGCTACATTGGATTTTCGCAGTGTCCGCGGTAGCTATTTTTGGCTGCAATCAGATATTTTTTACATTGCCGGCCTGTACAACGTACAACGTTGGCGTGACGTAAAGGTCACATGTTAAATTTCATTTGCTGGACTTATTGTGCTCCGTCCCTCTTTTCTTCTGTATTCAATTATTCTTAGGATAAGCAAGTTTGACAGTAACAGTGCTAGTAGTGGGAGCGTGGTGTAGGGGTAACGTGTTTTTTGTTCGTGACTAAAGTTTTAGCGTTCGAACCCCTCTTCTACTTTTACAATGGTTACTCCGAGTAGTAGAAATACCCGCTCTAATAGTGCATCGAATGTTCTCACCATCAACTACGTTAAGGAATTAATGAATACGCTAAAAGCAGAAATTATCGCCGACATGAAGTCCGAAATAAATGCAGTCAAAGCTAGTCTTGCAGAGATACATAATGAAATCAAGTACATGGAAAAAGAGCTAGAGACATTCAAAGATAAATTAACTTCTCATGATGATGAAATCAATTTTATAAAAGGAGAATTGTTTAATCTTCCAGCGATGATTTTAAATGAAATTGAAGAAAGAAATTACCGTCTGAACAATGTTATTGTATCTGGAATCAATGAAGGGGAAGGCACTCTGGAAGAAAGAAAAAATTACGATAAATATGAGTTTGCCAACTTGCTTCATGAAGTCAATTTGAAAAATGCAATTTCGCAGGACGTTATTGGTCTTCATCGCATCGGTCGACCCAAATCTGACAGACCACGTTTGTTAAAAATTATCTTTCGTTCTTCTGAGTCAAAGAAAAGTCTCCTAAAAAAAGCGAAGGATTTAAGAAACACTGGGCGATACAAAGCAGTGTTCGTCAATCCTGACAGGACACATGCTCAAATTGCAGAATTCCGCAGACTTCGTAATGAATTGAATGAGAGGAGAGCAAATGGTGAGGATGTGGTTATTTATGGACAGCGTGTTATGCAGAGATCTAATGTTCGATCAGCGCCGATCTCAGATAATTTTCTGTGACGGATTTTATTGTTTCTTTTCGTAGTAAAATTTTTCCCACTGTGCTATTGTTGAACGCACGGTCAATTTTTCCCAAATTTGACGAGTTATCTGTTTTAGTTGCTTCAGTAAAGCCTGGCTTGGTGGTTGTAACAGAATCTTGACTTAGCTCCGACATAATTGATGATGTGCTGAAACTACTTAGCTACAATTTATACAGATGTGATAGACTTGGGCGTGTTGGCGGCGGTGTTTGTGCATGGATCGCTGCTGATCTACGCTGTGATGTTGTTTCATGTTATTCTCATCCCCGCACGATCGAATTTTTGGCACTGAAAATTTGTAAATTAAACCTTTTTCTCGTTTGTGCATATGTACCACCAAATCTGAGAGCAAGTGATCGAGATGTTATCAACGAATTTTTTGTTTCTGTAATAGATAGTGAGTTATCAGCAAACCCAGACTTGAAACTTATGATTTGTGGAGATTTTAATAATATGGATACATCCATTTTTGCAGAACAATTTTCACTTGTAAATTCTGTAAAACGCGCCACTCGGCTGAATTCCATTCTTGACCAAATTTGGATCAGTTCTGATTTATGTGATATTTACCAAGAAGATGCATGTATTGGTCCTCCACTTGGTTCGTCTGACCACAATTCTGTTTTGCTGTTTGGAAAAGAATTTGATAATTCTTCATCCAGATTGGTGAAAGTCTGGGATTTTCGTAAATCACACATGGATGATTTTCAATATCTCTTGTCAATTACAGACTTCGACTCTATTTTTGTTGATAATTATTCTGTTGATGAAATGTGCTGTATATTTTATCATTATTTACAAGTTGCTATGTCATTCATTCCATCAAGTTTTGTGTTGATGACAGACAAGGATAAGCCATGGGTTACACCTCTTCTGAAATCGTTAATAAACAAACGTTGGAATGCGTTCCGCAGCAAGCAATGGGATTTGTACCATCATTACAAGGCAAAAATAAAGGACGAGATGCTGAAATCAAAATATGCATGGTCGCAGAGGCAGTTACAGTCAGCGAAAAATGTTTGGAAAGTTGTCAATGAAGTTCGGGGCAAAGCTGACAAGAGGGCCTTCCATAATTTGATAATGGACTATGGTGGTTTCCAGGGTTTGATTACTGCAATTCACGTTGAGATGTGTAAGAACTTCAACTACGACCAAGACGTCGGCATTCCCTCGCTTCAGAATGATTCGTGGATTTTTACACCGACAGTCTATGACGTTCAACGCTCCTTGAAACATCTATCTGTGCATAAATCTGTTGGTTGTGACAATCGTATTCTCCGTGATGGCGCTAACTGGCTTTCTTTCCCACTACATCAGATTTTTATGAAGTCAGTTGAGTCTCGAACTTTCCCCTCGTGTTGGAAGTTGGCTGATGTTGTAACCGTGCCCAAATGTAAGAGACCCACTGTTCGTGACTTTCGACCGATATCTGTTACCCCGGTCATCAGCAAAATTTTTGAACGTCTTGTTCTCAATTCTGTCATGTCACAGATTATCCAATTATATGGTCCGCATCAATATGCCTTCAGACAATATGGTTCTACCGAAAGTGCGTTGATAAAAATTCACGATAGTATAACATCATATCTTGAGTTACCTACCACGAAAGCAGTGAGGCTATCTTGCTTGGATTTAACGAAGGCATTCGATAAGCTGAATCATCACTATTTGCTAAACCATTTGATTGACGGAAATGTAAATCAAGGTTTCATTACATGGCTGCAAAGTTATTTGGACAACAGCACTCAACGTCTTAAATTGAATGGTATTTATGGTCCGACTACTAAAATACCATCAGGAATTCCCCAAGGATCAATTTTAGGTCCCTTTCTGTTCGCTGCCTTTATGGGGTCTCTACGTGTGTCACCAGAATCATCCATGATTATTTACGCTGATGATGTTACTCTTATTGAGCCAATTTCTCGCGATCTCATACCGAACAATCTGGGGCATGTACAGGAATGGATCAATGCCAAGGGGATGAAACTAAATCTTGAGAAATCTTCGCAGATGATTTTCTGTCATGGAGAACAATTTGATATCATATATCCGAATATCAAGGTTTCAGATACCGTGAAAATTTTGGGTGTTCACTGGAGCAAGAATTTAACATGGGATCTTCATTTCAGCGAAATGTTGAAACTTGCATCGCAAAGACTCTACGTAATTCGAACGTTAAAGCCCCTTGTGTCTTCTGATTACAAAATTACAAAGATTTCATAATCGTGCTCACCGCCTGATTTGCGGTAAAGACTGTACCTGTGACAAGTTTCCTTTGTTTTCTGTCGTTCTGAAAGACCGCGCATCTTCATTTTTCAAGAAATGTGAAGTAAACGAGGAGCATCCATTGCATCATTTGATTCCTCCTCGAATGTTACGTAGCGGTCATTTGTGTCTCCCAAATGTTAAAACTGCCAGAAGACTCCATTCATTCATACCTTGGATGTGTGTTGTCATGAATGAAGGTGTGTAACATTTTCCAATTGTGATTTTGTATTTTCCTTTTCTCCGGTCTTTTATTAGTGACTTGTATATTGATGCATTTAATGATTTTCAGTATCAGAAATAAACACTTACTTACTTACTATAATCATCACTGATCCGACAAAGCGTCTGAAAGCCGTAATCAGCATCATTTTCAACCTACCCAGCCTTCATGACAAAGCGTCTGACCACATTAATCATAATCACGTTCTTCAACACTTTAATCAATTCTACTTGATCATAATCTCAATCATAATCAAAATTTTTGAATACTGGCTAATCGTTCCAATTCTGGATATGACTTCTCTATTTCTGTGGTCCAGATACTTTGTTCTGCCTTGAACATCTTGAAACGCTTGATCTACGCATACTTTATGTTTAATGTAACAAACTTTATTATTTTCTAAAGTCATCCCTAGAATGCTAGACACCAGCGCAAATTATAAATGCTTCGTAATTCGCTATGCTTCATGAATTTACGAGGTCGTAGCACCGATGTTTATTTTTCAGATAAAAGTTTACATATCACTAAAGCATTCGCCACACTCCAATCATTCAGGGAAAGAAAAATGCATCATGAATAAATAATAGAGCAATGATCATTATTCAATTGTTGATCTTTGTTCAAATTTCGAAAGCGTCTGTCACCGAATATTCGATTAGTGATCTACATGTATAAAACAGTGTCTTCTGTTTAATGAATGACAACAAGCATGAGTGAGAATGTTATAGGCTTAACAAAAATATCCAGAATGACATCCAAAGTATGTCGTCTTCTGTCGCCACGTAATTTTTTGCAAAATCGCATTCTATCATCTTGCCCATCAAGAATTTTGCAATTTTCTCGTGATGTTTTTTCATTCTACTATCTCTTAATGCATAATGATCAGCCACGCCTGTTTGTCTTTGAATTAGTGCTTTATTAATACTATTGCTAGATTAAGAAATTTATGCACATTGAAATGCCACATTTTTGACGGGTCAAACTGATCGGAAGTGGTTTCACCAACTTTTTGCGAATGATTGATCCAGTACTCATTCGGGTTCTTGACGAACTTCCAACTCTCCCCCAGCTTCAAAAACGCCTTGTTGGGATGCAGCTAGCTGCAATTTAGCTGTTTGTTTCCCAGCTTCAGTAAATTCATTGAAATGATAAAATGGAAAAACGGTTGTAATGATTAGAACCAACTCAAAGCATAATATTAACTTTGCAAAGAAATAATCAAAGCTGTAGTGCATGTTATTTATTTACAAACGAATGCAATCGACATATGTGATGATTCTGAATCTAAGTAAATTGCTGCATTTGGGATTATTTAAGTGTCATTTCATGGGAAGGAATTCTGGAAGAGCGTCAGAAAATGCATCAGAAATTGTCTTCTTGTTCAGGAGTTTTGCTTGTAGGTAATTTGCTGATCTCACTGGCTTTTCGTCTCAAATCTGCGACGCTTGAATGCGAATCGATGGGTTGAGGGGGATACATTACAAAGTGGGAATAATTTGTTGAAGCGTTTGGAGGACAACAGGAGCAGAACGGAGCTGAAAAGAAAAAGTATACATTGAAATTTAAATAACCAAACATTTTATTAAAATGCATCTATGTTTTGCGTGTGCTTGATCAACGTTTAGACCACAGCTCTTGGCTTGATTTTGTCACTGGAGTATTAGCATCAGCATTCTTTTTCGATAAAAACCACCGAAATCTTCGTCCTCAGTTTTAGATTTACTTTATCAGTCAGACAGAATAAAGTTATCCGTGAGAGCGCACAAACAAAAGTTCTTGATAATGAAAAGAATCATTTCACTGGATCATTTTATGAAAGAAGTAGATGAATTTACTTATGTGGTTGATTATAATTAATGCTATATGATTAATTATACATGATTGTTAGTTCTTTACTTTTTAAGAAAACATACAGCTGTGCAAAATTTGGTAGTCCGATTTTGGCTTCTCGCAGCTGTCCATGGTCACGAATTTTCCTGCGTATAGGAATTCCTAAGCATTTTCAGTCATAACTAAACTTGAGATCATCTTTTCTTCATTCTTTGAATTTTTTAGAAAATCGTCTGCCGCATAATTTAAGGCAACAAGCAAATTTGTAATTAATACAAAACATTCGTCACAAATGCTTAGCAATAATTTCACAGAGGCTCTAACTTTGCAATTTTCTAGACAGTAATACTGAATGCATTCTCTAGTACATGCAAACTTAATCAGTATGGAGTGAGACTATGTGAGATCCTTAAATAAGACTTACATACTGAATCAATGATGTGAAAAAAATCAGTTTTCTCTCCCGAGTAATTTAATGCCACTAAATAATTACGAATAAAAAATATGTACACAGCCGACGTTTCGGGTCCAGACCCTTTCTCAAGGCAAGGCAGCAATAATATTATTATTGTTATTGGAGAGAAAACTGATTTTTTCACATCATTGATTCATTATGGTCCTCCCGCCTTCAGCCATCTCTTATATTAAAACTTACATACAAAAAAAAGTACAATCAATCATACAAGGGCCCTATGGTAAACTTACAGAAAAATCCGACAATATGTTCTTCTATGAACAGAGAGTTTAGAAATTGCAAAATACTAGTTTTCGATCGTAAATTATCATATCCAATATTTCCTTTTGGTTGTCAACCCTCATGTTTTGTTAAAAAGTTAGAGGTCTACACCCTAGAATACTGTCCTATTTCAAAGATTCTGGTTTCTGTCGTCTTGAAGTAGCTGCCTACAAAGCTAGTCAAATCTATGATGTGACCCGCTACTAGAAAAGTTTGCCCACCTTTGAGTATGAGATGGTTTGTATGCAATATACAAGACTTGCAGTTACAACACAAGTCATACCACACATTTAAGAAATTTACTTACTTTGCCCATGACTCTGGCTCGTACAATGACAGACTAGAAGTTTCTCTGCTTAAATTACATGTACATTTACAATGCATGAATATTCTCTGCTAGAACTTCATGTGAATGTACTATGTTTGTAATTTCTAATTCACAAAGGCAGTAGGGAAGTAACAACGCTGAGCATCATATTGGCCTCCATACAAAAAGATGTCGCACTGATGTTCAGGGCGAACATCATATCATGCATGCATCGACAGCGCTACTCGAATTAAATTATGACAAATAATCGTAAAGTTCTATCCTTCTGCTAAATTCAATTTTCAATAAATAGTCATGTCGTTAAATATTTGCTGATTGTGTCGCAATTTATGAAACTGTTTTTCATTTTATGCTACATCTTTAACTTAGTTATTTTCCTAACTACATTTTTCAACTGCTCAAATCCAAAGCACAAATCAAGAAGAACAATTGCACATTTGATTTTAGAACTGCCCAAATTGTGTTTAATTGCACGTTAAAAACAACTGGTTAGTTATATGATTATGGCAATTTATTAATGTGGATGTAAATATAAAGTGCTGGTTTTGACTTGGAGCGCCGTTCGGTTAGTACTTCTATTCTACTCTTCAATTTAACATAATTGTGTTACTACTTGCAAATTTTAGAAAACTAACATGAATTCTACGTAATTTCACAGACGGGAGATAATGGCCATTTGCAGCGCAAATCTAAGACTAAGAGCAAACGGGAATTGTAAATATGGATGGAAACCACGGACTTCATTTTGTAGACTAATCATCCTGGCTATTAGTTAAGATCTCGGTCCTGACTACGCTGGAGTGTTAAGGGGGAGAGTTAAGGGCTGTGGTACTGTTTTTAACCAACTCATTTTTATTGTTATTTGTAGTAGAAATTGCAATTCAGAATATGAATTGCAGATTTTTAAGAAATTTAGAGATAATGAAGCAGGCATTGTATCTCTGGTCTTGCAAAATGTGACTTTCCTCATGTTCTCTGTATGGAAGTTTAGATGAATCTATGCTCTCATCATACCTTCAGATTTGTTCAAGAATGTGAATAGAATTCATTAAATATAGAGCTGCATCCTCAGTTGAAAAATGGTCAGTAGTGTCTTTGAAGTGACATTTAATGAATGCCCGTCAAAATTTCACTAACTCGTTAATTGCAAATCTCAAATTTGCCCGGGCATGGTCGCAACTTTAAATAGGGAGTTGTGTTGATGGTGAGTGGAGCAGGCCTGCAGATGATCCCTGATATTGGATGAAATGGCAGCTATTCAGTTCTGTTCCCATTCTTCAACTGAGGATTCAACTCAATATTTAATTACTCCATTTACATTGAGTTTACAAGAGGCCGCTTTATTAATAATTGCAAGCGCACTAACTTAGGCGATTTGATGAATGCCCGTGTTGAGATTTCACTGTCCTCTAATTGATATTTATCTTTCTATTGATTTTTTAAATTAGCAATGACATTATCAATATATTACAAGAACAAGTGAAAAAAAGCGTGTGCGTGTATGTAAATAATACATTTTCTGTTTTGAAATTAAAGTGTAAAATGTGCATTTAAGCCTTATCTCGAAGATTAAATTTGCTCATTTGTTAGAAAGTCATGCACTTTGCATTATTTTGTGCATCTGAGTCACAAAATGCTTAAAGATGTCTACTTGTCTTCTGAAACTTCGATTTTAGCTTCTTCGAGAGGCGTGGAAGTTAGATAAATGATGCGACATAATAGGCTAGCATAATGAGTAAAATTTAGAAAATGATTTTAAAAAAACAATTAGAAATTAAAATAATTAAAGTAACATGAAACAAAGATGAATTTTAATACAAAAAGGTAAAAATAAGCAATCTGAAATACGAGAGTAAGTAGAAAAATTAATTTGAGCTGGAATCTAGGTTGAGATCTGCTTGGCGGAGAAACTTCCGAAGATAACAAATATTTTATCATGTTCATGCAGCTATTTATCAGTCGCTAGTTTCAGCCCTATTGGAGAGTAACCTCTTTATATGACAAAGTTAAGGGCTTTGTGAGCTTTATCTAGGAAGTCTTCTCTTTTTTTAATAAATAAATTGGAGAATTAACTAAAGCTTGGCCTCCTAATGTTCTAGAACCTATTTTACATGGCATAGAATTGTTTTGGAAAAGTTAATAAGATGACAGGAAAATTGAAATCAAAAACCAGAGGGGTCTAAGTATGGTTAAAACATTTTTTTCACATTGACTTACCTCGGAAAGCAGGATGGTTGATGACATGTTGGTGTGCCAGTGGAGGGAATAATGGATCCAAAAATGGCCCAGAGTGGAACATATGGCGGTTGGAGGTTCCAGAAAAAATATTTGGTGTGGATAAAAGAAGAGGATTGGACGGTTTGTGAGGAGCTAATAAACTCTCTGCAGAAAATTTGTTGAGAGTTTTCATGACATCGGAATCTTTCTTTTCTTCACTGTCTTCGATGTCTTCCACATTCTGGGTTAAATGTTCATGGTTTGCTGATGATTCTAATGGATTACATTCACTGCTTTCTCCAGCATTGTCCTCGGACTTAACAATAGGCAAGATGCAATGATTTGTACTCTCCGAATGTAATGCGTCTAACTGAGAGCTGATGACTTGGTGCGCGCTCTCTTCTGCACTTCGACTTATTTCTTTTACTGGGCTTAGTCTATCGCCGTCTTCTGATATTCCAGGAGAACCTGAAATTTGAGGCAATTCAGCATATCAGAATTAACAACAAAGTTATCGTTTCAAAAGTAGGTATTTTTAACTTGCAATTCAAAGTTTCAAAATGCTTTCAATTTAATTTCATTTTTTGCTGGGTACAATAAATTCAATTTAAATATTAATATATATAATTGCAGAAAATCATTAGTCATTTAAGCATATTTTCCAGTGATTTCTGCTGAATAGGTAAATGACTTTGATGACATTGTTATGTTTCTATAATTAACAATATCAATTTTGATCAATAGTTGATATATAAAATTCTAAAAATAACATTAATTAATCATTCGCTGCATGTTGCTGCTTCGTAAAATTTTAACATAAACATTTTAAGATTAAGATGTAAAAACATTGTAATCCCTTAAACATAGCTTAATAAAGATCCGTTATAAAAAATAACATCTGCCTGATGAATGTATTTTACATGTAAATTCTTATTTGTACGCCCATTCTCATTTTTTTCGTTTGAATCACCAAAATTTATGTAGGCTATACATGTAGGCCCCTAGACAGAAATAAGTGTCAAGCTAAATGATGCAACTCAGAAAATTGCTATGTATGGAATATTTCCCATCAAATCGAAATACAGTATTACAATCCCCCACAGTGAATATCTCATCATAATGCCGCCACAATTATTGCAGTTCGGCTGGCGATAATTTTTGTTCATTTCATTATTAACAATCTTGTCCAAAAGGAGCTCTAAATACTTCGCTGCTTGAAAGATACATTAAGTCATTCTGCCACTATCATCTAAACACAACTTTTAACTCTAGCTTTTAGCAACGACAGGTTAAAATTGTCTTTTTGACGATATTCTCTTTAATTCTATTCCTCATGAACGTATGGTTGGAAGTTGGTTGTGTTGATTTCACTAACAAGAGTATCACACAACTACTTCCTTCTCTATGTAGACGTTATATCAATGTGTTATGTTCTTCATGCTATTGCTGCATTTCTACGAATAAACGCCACCCTCAAATGACAGCCAAGAATGACGTTTTCAAAAGTAGGCGAGGTAGGCGGTGCTGAATGAAATTGCATTTAAAAATAGACCACAGCAATTGTATAAATATATTAAAGTATGCCGAACATTTTGAGATGTTTTGGAAGTTTCATTTGGCCCGATCAGAATATGGGTCACAAAAATCCTTTATTTTAATGCATGAAAGTTTATCTTTTATGTTGATGAAATCTCACCATGATATTCAATTGGACCATCCAATAGACCAACACTGTTCGGACTTTCTCCGAGAACATTATTCAGTTGAGTAACATCTCGTGGATTACCATGACTTCGTTCAGTTTTTCGCCATTTCGCCCGACGATTTTGGAACCAAACCTGGAGATTGTCGAAGTGAAATTATGAAAGCATAGATTGTACTTTCATGCAGACTGCTTAGAAGATTTCACGACAAACAAGTGCCAAATAGAATAAATCAGAGCAAAATGCTCGAAGGTTGCGCACGACGAGGAATACAAATGCATTCTTACATACATCGGCCATGAATGAGCAATTATTATCAAATTACAAATCAATAATAACATATCCAATAAAGTCTTCTTAATTATATGAATGAACTGCTCTGCTCACCGTTTTGTGAGTGCAAACAAAGGTTTTTATTTTGAGTCACAGATTCTGCAAAATGGCACATGCATGTTTTCTATAATACCAATGTAGCTGAGACTTTAAAAAACTGTGAAGTGATGTTACACACCTGTACTATGGATTCCGTTACATTGAATATTCTGGGGTACCGGTAATGCGAAAAGCACCGAATTCCCCATTATGAGATTTTCACATAAAATATCAACAAAACGGGAACAGTGAATCAGCCTGATAATAGCTTCGGGTATTCGATACGACAGTTCTTTATATAAACTACAGACATATTCCATGAGCATGGTGGCTTTTGATGTCGAACTAAAATGTCAACTCCCAGTTTGTATGAAGTCAATTTTCCAGGAACACTAACTTAAGAAAGAAACACTAACTAAAGGCCGCAGCATTTCGATCCATCATCTCAGCTTCACGCGAAGGTGAAGGAAAAATACCTGTCTGAAGCTGAGACGGCTCTTCCGTTCATCATAACAATGTCTACCTGTAACTCTAGAAGTCTGCTTTTCATTTTACACAATTTCAAGTCAACATTCTGGGGCGGCAGAAACAATGTTAGATAGTGAGTTGTTAGTGGCATGCAAATTTCAACGGGTGAATGATACTGTTAGAGATTTGTTAGCTTAATAGTGTTTCTTTGCGGTCGCTCCTGATCATTTGAAAGCTTGAAATCGAAGCAGTCGTGTTCAGCCTAAGGGTATCTCACAGACATAGTTGCAGAACAACGTTAGGTTTCACTCCATTCTGTTTATTGACCAAAAAAATTTAAATAATTGAAAAGCGTTCGAAAACGGCGCGCTTATGACCAGGTGACTCGAATCTGACAACGATTTATCCAAGCCCATTGATTACAGTGGATTCCGTCTGTGAGTCTACGGAGCTGCAGGGAACGGAAGGTGGGCATCGCCGATTAAGCCTCATGTCAGGAGACGGAAGTCACCTGTCATCCCCTAGCTCGCCGGAGGCGGAAGCCGAAGGAAGTGTACGTGACGACGCGAACGTGGAACGAAAGTCCACGACGGTGTCCTGGGCGAATGAAGCTGAGGAAGAGGAGCGAGAGCGGAAGCGCAGGAACGCGAGCGGAAGACCGTGCGTCAGTTTCATTTGGCCGTTTTCGAATGTTTTTAAAATTATTTCAATTTTTGGTCAATAAACCGAGAGGAGTGAAACCTAACGTTGTTCTACAACTATGTCAATGAGAAATGCCCTCCTGTTCCTGGCCACAAACTGGACTAATGGTCAATTACGTAATTTTTATGCCAAAGATAGTTGAGCAATAAGAGATATATCTTAGAAATTTCCAATTTTATGTGCCAGTGAAGTATTTGCACGGGTGCAACCGGAAATATACGCAAGTCCACCAAAAGTCAACAGAAATTTGTAGAAATCGAGATTTTGAATATCGGAGTAAACCTGCTATTTGGTTCTACTGGGATTTCAATTGAGACGATTTCTAAATTATTATTGCGTTGGGATTAAACGGAAAATTCTTTCCTCAGGCATTTCTACATCTCTTAGATGATTATCATGCATGAGCAAGGGGATAATTGCCCAAACAAAGATTTACGAGTCATTATTGTTCACATCGGTCATAACGGACAGAAACTAGCGTGAAAACCACAGCATGGTTCTTTAGTTTTCATGACTGATTCACGTAGCAAATATTAGCATTCAAAATGTTCATACTCTTGGAATCCAAAATTAGTGTCATTACAATGTTCATAATGAGCGTAATGATATTCATGTTTTATGGTTCGTCGCCTTTCCTAATATGCATGTGCAGCAAGCGTTAAAAGTATTATCATTGAAATTGGCCCCAGAGGCCAAAATCCAAATTATGTCAAATAATCTGATCATGAATAAAAATAACATCATTAGACATGCTTATGTCAAAATATCGCTTATGATTTTAGGTTTTTCTTGATGCCGATCAAAAATCAATTCTCCTATACTGATTTCAGTTAGCAATGCAACTTGTTTAGTCGATCAGTTTGTTTATCAACTCATCTGATGTCTCTCAGCTGGATGCTGCAAGTCATAGACAATCCGAACCATGCTGACTGGAATGAATTGCGGAACGAAGCGCATCGCCGAAGACCATCAAGGAATATTGTGTTTGAATAGTTTTCGGATTTTCAAATTAAGCATTCCAATTTCCAATCAAAAATGAGTGATATCATACTCAAGAGTGGCTGAATACGACTAGACTATTATACGACTACGATTATTATAATCTTTTACAGCTGGAAAATCCCACGAAATCACATAAATGTGATAGACCTATAGCGTGAATTTAATTTTGAATGGTGAGAATCAGTAACAGAGTAATAATGATAAAAGTTTTCTCGATGAAAGTAATTCTAGTCCACTATTTTCATTTCATTCTCGCTTGAGTTGGTGCTATTCTGTAAAAGACACACAATTGATGTGTCTCTAACATAAGAGACATAGAATTGTGCTGTCACCTGATCGTCATATCGTTGTCAGGTCGCTTAGATACACGAGGACTAAACAGCACAGGTAGTTTTGAGCTTCAACTGCGCGTTCAGTTCCAACATAATAATAACCGCTCACTGCTGAATATATATGATGATGTGACAATATAGTGATTCCATTACTTAATTATTCTATGCTATCCCCTGGACAGACATAGAGCAACTAAGGATTAATTTTCATGATAATTTTCTGAATGTGAAAAAAATGATTAAAAATGCATCTGACTGACTTGAAAATTGTGGGTGCGCCTTGGAGTAGATCTCATCAAGAATTAAATGAATAGAATGAACCAGATCAACGAGAAAATCACTATTTTACCTTTGATTATCAACGCAGTTTTGAAAATGTCAGGGATTTAATAGAAACAATTTGCAATTTTTCTTCCAACTGGGGAGTGAATAAATATACGTATATAAATGTTGCTTGCTTTAGGATGTTTTGATGAATGATTCATTTTGTGAATCTATATTCATTTATGGCGCCGCACCACATGTGATGCGCTAATCAACAGAAAGATGCTTTCACATAATTCTATAATCATCGATCACATCATCACAGGGGTGAATTCATCCCTTTCGATCCTCAACTTTTGTGATTCTCTCAACCAAGTATGTCACCAAGGTTTCGTTTTCTTCCTTCTGATAACTCGTTTGCACTCACAATTTTGTTTTGTCTCTCAAATAATTGATGCCCGAGATTTTGTGATATACATTACTCTGTCGCTAGTGATGAAAGTTTTTTTTGAGTTTATAAAAAAGCTATTTGGTATCAATTTGAATCAACTGTCTATTTTTAAGCGAAAGAATTGACTTTGAGATGCAGTTATTTGCCTTGTAATTTATGCATAACCATAGGTGCCGTTTAGTTTTGACGACGTTGGAGAGCAGATATCTCACGTCGCTCTAGCGGTCGCACTAAGACATCTTTTGGCCTATTGAGTCCATCAGTTGTGGGCAGGTTCATACTAGCGACGTTGGAGCCAGCAAACCCTCATTGGGGCCGAAATTATAATGGAAATTCGACAGTGAGCCACCCCTTTTTCGAAGTCACATTGAGATGCTTCACACACAATCTACTCTTCTGCATAATTTAGAACCGCCATTGACTATTTGACAAAGACGTTTTAGAAAAATGAGAATTTTGGTCAAGGGCACCTGTTGAAGTGACATACGAAAAATTGGCTAATTTAATTACTGGTAATATATCTAATGACACACATTCCTATTTTTCTAAAACGTTTTTACTCTTCACAGGCTTCCACAAGTAATCTGATATTGATAAATTTATAAAATCTCACCAGATGTAACCACGAGAAATGTTTTGGCCTATGGGACCTAATCCATCGTGGACATCTGAAATTTGATAAATTCATCTTTATCCAGGTTTCTTGTGACGAACGTGTGAAAATTGTTTTTCAGAAATTTTGAGAATTTAGGCACTATTCTTGAATATGGCTTTTCTGCAATCTCTTTATCCGAAGGTAAATCAGGCGAAATAACAATCAATTGGGATAATGACTGTTCTTCACAATTGACCAACTATCAAATAAATGCTTGAATTCCGTAATGGAAATCATTGCCCTTTACAGAGAACCAACGTTTACTTTGATGGTGATCAAGCATGGAATAGGAGACAATCATTCAAACAAAGAGAAGTAAGCTTCTAAAGTTGACAAACAGAATAAGAGAATGGAACTAAAATCTATTACGTAATTTGATGAATTCGCAATGAATGATAGAGATCTAATTCAAGACATCATGAACATTAAGTGACCAATATATAAGATATTGATAAATTGAGGAGCTTTAAGAGTTAAGCTAAAACAATAATTACAGCAGCAACAGTAATACTGAGCAGTAATATGCGGCTGAAAAGGGAAATGTTGAGCTATCTGCATTAGAAGATGAAATAGAAGTGCGATAGAAGTCAAACAATTTCGTCTTTAAGGCCACATCGTCTGCCGAGTTCTAGTGAGTTCCTCTTCTTGTCAGAGAAGATCAAAGAAAAACACATGTAAATCCAATGGAACGCAGATAGCATTTTTTGGCTAAACTGAAATTTTGTATGTTTTCTCTGATTAAACAAAAAGTACTTAGCCCACAGTCATAATTTTTGGCATGGAGTGTCTTCAGGTCATTTCCTTTCACTTTCATGCACCCCTGTCTATGAAGCTAAACACATTTAGATTTGGCAATCCTCTTAATGTCGGCAAACACAAACATTTTGAGCAACATTATCCACTTTCAACCACATTTTCACATACATTGTCGATTAGATGCATGATAATAGCACATGCACATCATAGGAAATGACCTGAAGACATTCCATGCCAAAAATTATGACTGTGGACTTAGTACTTTTCATATAATAAGAGAAAATATACAAAATTTCATTTCAGCCAAAAACTGCAATCTGCGTCCCATTGAATTTGCATGTGTTTTTCTTTGATCTTGTCTGACAAGAAAAGGAACTCACTAGAACTCGGCAGACGTGCCGATTTGCAGTAGGTATAGGGTGTACATCATTCTGTGAAAGTCTCACTTTCGGCCTCGTTCCCTGCAGAAACTCGTTCTGGCTGCCGGACTATATATTGTCGACACTAATTGAAAAGTACATAATGTGTAATATGTAAAAATGTGGTGATGCAAAAAAAATTGTGCTTGGTTTTGCAGCAATTCATAATGTATAAAAATATTTCTAACGGTAGGAAAACTGTCTTCCAAGCCCCAAAATATTATTGCAATGGTAGCTATAAATTGATCATCAGATATCATCATGTACGAGTAGAGTCAAGTGTATTCTTGGTTCTGATCAAATTGCACCAATCGAAGCAATCTCTATTCATCTCTTTTGATCATATCTCACTTGATATAAATCTAAAAATGTAGAAAATACATGTAAATCGGCATTTATAATTAAAAGAATCTCCACTTACTTGTACTCTTGCCTCAGTTAAATTTATTCTCATGGCTAATTCTTCTCTTGTAAATACATCAGGGTAATGAGTTCTCTGGAAAGCCTTTTCAAGTTCCTCCAACTGAAATGAAAGTATAGTAAAATGAATTCCAGCATTTCCTACGACAGTTGTTGACGTTCAGTGCTGTGCGTGTCCTCATTGAAAAATAAAAGAAATTTGAAGGTATTTTTGTGTCAACTTATGTGAAGGGACTAAACAACTTCGAGAATTCTTGGAAAAGTTTGAACATCACGTCAGCGGTTCATGATCAATTTGACAAAACTTCTATTGATATTCATTATTCTAGTTATTAGAAAAAGCAAAAATTACTTTTTGATGATGGATTTGTAAAGCACAGTCCAAAGTTCTTCAAAATAATAAATCAAACAATGCACAAGTCATCATTTATGAAAGTACGAGTATTCTGAGATCAATAAATAGTCGCCATATAAAAACTGAATACTGACAGCAGCGCTAGACAATGTTTTAGACTCCTCATACAGATATGAGCGATATTGCCTATTGTTTTGTAGCTCAGCTATGAAAAGCCACCGAGATTTTTAGTACAACAACCATTCAAAAGATTTTCAAAATTGCTAAATTATTTGGTCTCTCTACAATTCCTTAATAGGGATTGCCTTTATGTCTAATAAACTCTTCAGTCGTGAGATTCTTGTGCATTGACATCATGGACCACAGGTTTAATTTTGATAAGCCTATATTGTACAAACGAAGTCAGCAGCAACTCCTCTACGTCAGAATTTCTTGCTATAGCTGAAACAGATACAAAGTCATTTCTCATCAATATCAGCTGAGATACTTTTCTTTTTTCTTCATCGGTAGTTAGATAATTCAATTAAAACGAAGCCAAAATGAACTTGCATTCTTCGCTCATTAAAAAGCAATGCAATAACAGTCAAATGTGAGAGAAGTCAAGTAAGAACATTTTCATTCCCATTCTTTTTACTTTCAAGTGCCAAAGGAAACACTTTCTGTAAAGTAGAGCGGTCATCGAAATATTTGACCATTGTGTTAAGCTATATTCGTCTTGTCTAATGTAATCGAAAAAAGGCGAATGACCGAATATGACAGGAGTCATGCACTTAGTGGAAATTCTCGTCCCCTGTTTTGTCTATGTTATCACATAAGCATAGTGTGCATGGCTTGCACTCTTCACTATTTGTGGTCATCGGTCCGCTCTTTGAAAAGGCTCTCAACAGATCAGTAGTTGAAACTTTTTTGTCGGGTCTAAACATATGAAGTCATGCTGTACAATGCAAACACCTGCTGATTCTTAATGTCAATGGAAATAGTGTTACAATATACAAAATTTTAGGTTTTGAACCAAGTTGAATCACATTATCAAGGCAAAATGATAGAGATGGAGCATCAGAGACTTATCTGACTTTTGTTAAAGGAACAAAAGAGGTATGCCAAAAATGGCTAAATGAGCTGGTATCATGAATCTAAGTATTAAAACGAATAATTTTGACTTAGTTCTGAAGAACGCGTATCTAAATGCGCTTACCATCAGATAAAAAATAGCCTACTGTAGGCATATGTGTGGCTAGCTCCATCATGTTCAGCCTATTGGGTAGATGGCAAGTTTTCACATCAACAAAAGTAGAAGCTGCACCCATTATTGTTTTACAATTATCCAATAATATTTCAGTTCGAAGATTTGCAAACATGTTTGTAGTACGTCGATGTTAGTTGCAAAAGAAATTGTTCTGTGACGTAAATTGACTTTTATTATTAGCCCGATATTTCACGACTCCCTAGTCGCATCATCAGGGCATGTGAACCAGGGATACAAGCTGGCTTCTTTACACAGAGGCACGAGCTTCGAACACAAATCACCGATGAAAATCAATGAATGATAGAAGTGAAGTAAAAACAGCTATTTATAGAAGAATGAATAGTAAGTTCAAGACCTCAACAAAGGATTAATTGTGAATTGAAAAGCCAAAAGATCCCATCGACGATGATGAGAAAAGAGGAGTCGTCTACCAAATTCCCTGCCTTGATTGCAACAAAAGTTACATAGGCCAATCTAGCAATCTAGCAACAGTCTCAACACAAGAGTGAGCCAGCATCAAGCTGCTGTTTGACTCAAAGCATTCTCAAAACATCCGCCTTAGCAGAGCAATCCCTTGACTTCGGACATAGAATCGACTGAAAGAATGCCAACATTTGTGCTTCTGAACAGAACTATTACAAGAGATTGCTTCTTGAAACTTGGCATTCCAAGCAAAACAGTGTTCTGAATCGCTGCGAGCTTCAAATTCCTCCGGTATATCATGTTCTTAGATCGTAATTTATTTATTATTTTTTCATGAATATATCTTCTTTTTTGTAATTACTTGCTTATTTATTTATCATTGCTATTGTACATATGTGTATACTGTATTTTGCTTTTTCTTTCTTTCTTTGCTCTTTTATTTATTTGATATTTATTTTTTCATTATACATATGCTGCCTATTTATGTTTCCCTTCTTGTACATATTGTACAGTTTCAATTCACTTCAATTCACAATTAATCCTCTGTTGAGGTCTTGAACTTACTATTCATTCTTCTATAAATAGCTGTTTTTACTTCACTTCTATCATTCATTGTTATTGTCCGCATCTGTGATTTGTGCTCGAAGCTTGTGTCTCTGTGTAAAGAAGCCAGCTTGTATCCCTGGTTCACATGCCCTGATGATGCGACTAGGGAGTCGTGAAATATCGGGCTAATAATAAAAGTCAATTTACGTCACAGAACAATTTCTTTTGTAGTATCAATTAATAATATCAATTAATAAATGGAAATATTGCAGTTTTTTGCACTCAGTGGGCCAACCAATGAAACATAAATACAGACATAATACATGTACGAGCAAGTCAACTTATAAAATATGTAATATCCATTTTATTATAGTTCCGGACATAACTACAATTACACATGTAGTAAAATATCGTCGGCTGCGGTATACACCCGTATACAAGAAGTGTTCCATTTAAAAACCAATTGTCAGTTATTGATCATTAGTCATTTTTAGCTTTACGGATTGACGTTTAATTTAACGTTCATTTTAACTATTGCCTCAGTGTGCAATTCTTTTTCAGAAAATATCTTGAGTTGATGATACAGTAATACAAATCATAACATAAGTCACACTTCTAATGTTATTTTAATCATTCAAACTGAAGAGGACATTGAGCTTCTATCTACTTAAAATGAATCGATTGTGAAGCATCATGCATGAGAAACGTCTACACGACTTTATAGGAAGAGCGAAAATGCTCAACTATTCAAATGTTTGAGTATCATTCATTTTCTCTAACTGGTTAATTGAAAACTCTAACCGCTTTAATTCCAAGTTGGTATAAAGTACTGCAGTCATCGAAATATTCGACCATTATGAAGATATATTCGCCTGCAGTGTCCAATAATTATACTTTGGCTTGGCTGATGTAATCAAATAAAGGCGAATGGCCAAATATTAAATTTCCATAGTGGCAAATGCGAAATGCGATTTGTGACTTTGAAAATCATATTAGAATTGATTGATTCAATTTGCTTCCTGGGAGACGTGAATTTCAATCCAAAATTAATTCTGTCACACTTTCGGTATGCACAACGACATGTACTTTGTAAGTAAATGTGTAAAATCTTACTTGCTGCATTGTGAAGGTAGTGCGATTGCGCCGTTGTTTTCGACGGGAGAAAAGATCTTCTTGTAACTCCGGATGGTGAGAAGCATATCCATAGGGAAAATCTGCAAGGATCGCGTAGAACAGGGAAACACGTCCACAGTGATATTACCCAGTCGGTCTTGTCTATTATCGAATTAAACTTCAGTGTAATTGAATTCTATTACATTATATGAATTCGACGACGTTTCACTTAATCAAATTTACGCTTAATTCAATAATATTCGTCGAGTCGACACATTTGAATTCTCCTATGGATAGACACAATGGTTCTATGCTGTGCCTGATGTTAATTTGAACCGGCTTTCATCATAATTGAATTGCATAGAATGAACAAGAGATTCTAGGACACGCTAAATTAAGCTAAAACAATTACATAGCTAATTAATGACAGCAAAAGCAAAGTCATTTAGAGTTCGCTGTTGGCTTTCACCAACCCTGGCGTGTAGAAAAGAAATCGTTGTGTGGAGTATTTTAGGCTGTAGATTGATCTCTCAATCTGATACAATTTGGCAGAACAAAGAAAGAAAATTCAGCTGCCAAAGAGCTCTTGAAGCGTAGTACATTTTCATTATATCAGCTCACAATCAAATATGTTACTTTCAGCGAAATATTGTTCTTTCTGATGCGGGTGTCTGACTTTTGATGGCATTGTCCTGGTCTACTTCATTATTCAATATTTTTCAATGTAAATAACAATTAAATGCTCAATCAGTGATGCTAACGGAATTTCTGCAGAACGATACAGGTTATGAGATGATCATTCTGTCAAGTGGCTCTCCCAAGTGATATAGGCAGCAACAATAGTCTGTCTTTTGACCATACATCGCTTGTTTCTTTACTATTCAAGCGTGTCCTGAGATGAGTTCCGTGACATTCAAAAGCTCAGCAGCAGTCATGAAAACGATGAAATGGTATACGATTAACTTCACTATGGCATTATACATTTCGAAATTATGCGCGACAAAATTATTCGGTTTTCCGCAAAAGCTAATTTCTAATTCGCAAATAAAGATTCTGCTACAAATGCACGTACACGCATAAAATTTCAGATTCAAGGAGTAGTAATTCTGTTTATTGTGCAAGATTTATTTTTCGAATGTAAAAAGGGATTATTCATGCTTAGAAATGATTATGCAGTATAGTATACTTCCAAATACAACATTATATTCACAGCATAAATCACTATGATCATCTTATTAAATCAGAAAGAAGTAGAATAAGGTATCTGCTGTTTATTTTGACAATCATCCTCAGTGTTGTCATTGCAAACTTTTGACATTGACCGGTTGTCATTGACAGGTGCATGATTAGTGACTATTGCTCGACGGACGATAAGTGACCCTCATTGTGCAATAAGTATTCTCGAAGAATTTATCGCTACATGGCTGTTAAAATTTCTTATTGCACTATGTTTGTATGCAGACGCTTATTTCAGGACAGAGAAATAGAACAGTATATATTTACAATGATTAGGTATGGAGTTATTCTGAAACACTTGCCAAATATTTTGATAAACAACGCGCTAAGGTAGCGTTCACTTTGAGATTTCTACGATGGAACGATTGGCAAGCCAATACATTGTTATTTCATGCAATTATCATAGCCATACAGGGTGATTCAAAAGTCTCCATACATAGCAAAAGATAATTTTATTATTTTATGTATGGAGACTTTTGAATCACCCTGTATTTTAAGGTATAGAAATCGAATTATTATCAGTGGTGTTTATCTACCCTCCTATGTATGACAGCGTGCTGAAACCGTATCATTCGTCTCCGCCACGCGTTCAAGCAATAGGGTAGTTGCCGCACTCTAGGTTTCATCTCGACCTTTGGTCTCGACGAAACCTAGAGTGCGATAACTATCACTTATCGAAAGATTTGATTGTATCATCAACTGGCAAAGCTCGGTCGTAAGCGTCAATGTGATGATCACTGACACATTAACTGTATGGCAAAATCTTCGGTAGCATGTGAAGTGTTACGTAACTCAATGGTGACCGTTCTGAGTAACCGATATCAAGGGCGACAGTTCGATTCCGAAGAGTTATAGCTATCTGTCGAGGGCATAGATTGGAAGATAACCGAGGGCGTGCCTGATTTCTGTTCATGCCTGAACTATCATGGATGAAAAAACACTTGTGACGTGGTCCATATATGTCGTTAAAAGAGCTAAAGCATTGAAACGATCATGTTTCAGATGGATGTATGAAAACGGCGGCCATAAATTGGAAATTCCTAATTTATGTCCCCGGCAAGTTTAATAGAATGCTATGAAGTAATGACCTGTATCGAAATTATATTATTAAATAGAATAATCGAACTGTTGTAGTTGTAGACTTATAAGTACTCTATGTTCTATTTAAGTACTTACATAAATATGCTGTAGACTATACAACATATAATATTTTGATGCATTGCATAATCACTTGTATTATGCACTATAGTAGTCATCGCATTCTACTTTATTGATCATGTGATCAACAAAATGTAAAAGCAACACACAATGCAATAAGGTTGCCCTAGAATCTATGCAACCATTTCCAAAAGATACTTGACTTAAAGCGTTGGCATCCAACTTTAATATCAAATATCAGTTATAATTATTAATGAATTTATTATCAATGGAGTTCGCTATTTCAAACTGAAATTTACTTTTGCTACAACTAAGTCAAATACTGAAGGCTCCTTTATGGAAGCGAATTTTTATAGCGAAAAGCTTGTTTTGCCAACAAAGATATTATTATCCGAATCGTACAACTCAAATACTATGAACAAATATAGATTATGATCAATGTATAAAGGATGTGCGTATGCTACGATTGAAAACCACCCACAACAATTCTGTTGAAATAATACAATTCATCTACATCATTGGAAAAATCATTACTTCAAAGCACTTTCTCTTCAGAAAGTAATTGTAAACTTTCTTTTAGTGTTCTTCTGATGAATTCCTTTTTTGAATGAAGATGATGCAATGATAACACTTGAAAATACCAGCAATATCTTTTCAATGTTGCATTTTTAGTGAAGCTTTAATTTTACTTATTCCTTTATATTTATATACTCAGTGATTATCTTCATAATACAAACAACAGCATTGTTAATAATGAAGTTGTAAATTTAGAAAAGTAGCTGAATAATTCTGAACCATAAAGTTGGATGTGAGTCGAATAAAAGTTAATTGCTCATTTGTCGAAGTCTGTAAGACGACCACTGCGAATTCATCATGAAGTTGATGCAAGCAGATTTTAGCTTCAGGATCATCGTGTCATTGGAAACAGTCCCCTCAAATTTGCTTTTTGAGGGGAAATATCTCCTCGTTTTAAGCGATCCCATTTCACTTAATTTAGCACTCGATATTGAGTTTACTAGAGTCTTTCAAAATGCAATTGAATTTTCCTGAGGTTTAAAGTATACAAAATGCTTTTAATCATTGCATTGGATTCATCGGTATTCGATGATAACATTGTAGGCATAGAGTTTGATAAATATATATATATATATATATATATGTGAGTATAATTTTTTTAAATGGATGAGTTCATTAATTCTTTTGGACAAATTCAAATATTTTGGATCAAACTACGCCATAGATTTAAACTATATTACCAATAAATTAAACATTGTTCTTCGCCATAGGCCTACTGGTAGCGATCAAAGCAAACATTAAATCAAAATAACTTGGCAAGCTTAATTTCACATAAATTTAGCTCGACTCGTGATAATTATGTAAAAATGCGTAAATAAAGATATAGATTTTTATACTTATGCAAAGCAGTTGAATAATATTGGCTGAACAATAAGTCAATATAGAAATTGAATTATCGAATAAAGAAATGATTTGAGCACAATTTGTCTTTTTACTCCCGTGAATGACAGATGCAACTCGCAATAATCAAAATCAGCAAGGAGTGGTCAAATCAGATACGCAGCCAAGGGGCCTTGCCCCCTCCGAAGACTTGAATTGCATTTAATTCTAGTTTGAAAATTTTTCTATATTTATATTCATGTATACAAAATTATGATGAAATCCTTCACAACTTTAAGATGTTTGAATCGAAAACTGGCTTTAGTCGTTTTCAATATCATGTTGTCCCTGACTGTCGATGGAGTGCCACAACAGCTAAACGTCGTCTCCATCAACGTACAGATGAGCTTAAGGGCAAAAGTGCATGTGCATGCCGTTGCAAAATAATTCAAAAATTGCCACGTTCTTCTGAATAATTATCATGATTGTTTCAGAGTACCTATTGTGGCAACTCTGATTTTGAGAATAGAAGTATTGAATCCATAAAAGCTATTATGTACTCGCAACATGTTTGTACCTTTAAGAAATAACACTCTTTCGGTTACAATGGCAACCACTTGAAATTGTCGATCCACCTATTCATGCTTAATGTAAACGGTCAGCTTATTTTGTAGACTACAAGATAGAAATGTTCACAAGTCTGAGAGAGCAATTACAGGAAAATTCTCTAATAGCTTCGATGACAAATTGAGTAGACTTACAAGGATTGGGATGAGGGCCTGTATACGGGAAATCATTAGTTGCCGGAGAATTGGGAAATCTCGGAGTGAGTAGAGAGGACCCATTCGTTGAAGAAGCCGCTGCCGCAGCCAGCATCGATGATTGGTGGAAAGGAGGATAATGGAAACAAAACATTTTATCTGCAAGTGAAGATTGAGTAATTTGATAGGAAAATTGGTCAGTTTTGTAGCAGAGGAAATAACGAAATGGCGACATCTGAGAGCATTCTTGGGGGCATTTAGACAGATTGCAAGTTTGTGCGGAGGGGCGTTAATTTTCCATATTGATTAGTTAACGGAATTAATTACTTTCCGAAGTGAAAATAGAAAAGTCAAGTGTATCTAAGGCGTGCAATTTTTCATATTTCCTAAGTGAGTCATTTGATAAGGTGTAATGGAGTTGGATAATGTAGACTACTTAAGGAGATCCCGAAAGATTTAAGCGTCGAGTTTCATATCGGCCTCGTCATCATGGAACTCAATTTGTTTCAAGTTACTTGTTGATAAAATATCACTAGTCCATAAAGGCGAAAACGAGGGAGATAGATCGTAATTAGTTGACAAACGAAAATATTTGAGCAAGTGCATTTTCTGCTTTGATTTTTTAAAATGATAGCTCTGCAAAAATGGCGGCAATTATCTTATGAAGAGTCTTTGAGTTCAGCGAGTCAAATGAGAGTGAAATTATCCAAAAAGCATTTCTGACAAAATTTCATTTCTTCCTGAAGATATTAATAGGAAGTTAAAGGAATCATAAATGTGAATTTCATCCTAAACAGCATTATCGGTTAGGAATTTTGAAAAATAATTTTAGAAGTTTGAACTTTGAATTGTTCTTCAAATTCAACTTTGATAAATGAATAATGGAAACTTGAAAGGTGAAATTTATTAATCTATTCAAAGCAACCAATGTGAATAGCAATGTTATTAGCAATGCATAAATTAATACTGATGAAGTCAGAAGTATCTCAATAGACCATGTCAGGTGTCAGTAACCAAAATAACTTCCATTTAATTAAATAACAGATATTTATATATATCTAGCGGAACACTGTCGAAGCACGAATCTGTTGGCTTCTTCCGCTTGCCTCTTACCTGCGGCCAAAACGTTCACGAACGCTTAACATAATGTTCAAAATCCATGAATGCTCCTTCAGTCTCAAGAATGCGATAAGTTGCATCGGAATCCTTCCAAAAGGGCGATGGTCCTACACACTTCCACAAAAAATGATGGAATGATGGAATTCTCACAAAGCAAATTTTGAGTATTCAAAAATTTATTCAGAAAGACAATTCATTCTTAAATTTCATCAGAACTCGATCCATTTCATCATACTTTTTCTTTTGTGACGATTAAGTGATGTTATTTCACAAGACCGGTTGCACTTTTTATAGAAACTTAAAGAGAAGATCATTGCAGTCAATTGATCAATGAAGGAACAAGACTTTGCTGAGTGCGTCTGCAATCAAAGCCGTCTAATTTGGAATTGGAGATATATAAACGCCTTTCATAAAAAAGAGGCAGTTAAAATTTTGGATGATAAATCTATTTATTCAGCAACAGTGGCTAATGAATCCTCTCAAACATGCTCTCAGAGACATTTTAGTTGAATTCTTTGGCAACATCCTTGAGGTCAGGATTACATGATATGTGTACATGGAGAATACATAACGCACATCAACTAAGTGCAGGCTTCTATTTAGCCGGGCTAACTTAGATAAAAATGAAAATCGGAATTCTAAGGATGGAATAATTTTTCAGGGCCAAATTATTTTGCTAATGAAATAGTTAGACATTTAATGTTAATTAAATTAATCATTTAACGTGATTTTAAGTGATCTGCTGGTTGCTAGTGATTTTATTCTTTCTTGGATTAGTGCAATAAATAATACTATACAAATCTAATAATTCGAATAAAAAATACTTTCATTTGAAATCCTGATAATTGTATTTATTTTGATTGAAATATTTCATGCGAAGTTGAAATGTGAAACGGAATTATGCTTCATCTGAGTGGCATGCAAGATTTTTACCTGAAGAGAATAAGTTGGTCTCAAAATAAATGTTATAGCGGAACTTAAGATTTTATTTATTAGAGATTATGCAATCACTATTTACCATCAATGATTTCTTTGCATAAGATGATTATCAGCACAGTCCTGGTGCATATCTCTTCGATTCATCAAATCTTTTCAACACCTGTTTGCCCTACAGTGTTGACTTATCTCTGAAAATCATCTAATGAAAACAGCAGGTGTTCGAATAATCGCCTCTGATCGCCAATTGAAGAAAATCTATTCATGCTAAGATAATGCAGCTTTCATAGATTTTGACTTCTTCCTTTCCAAAATGCGATGAAAGTACTTAACGCTGAACACATCTGTGCAGCTGTGCAAGCCACTCTACTTGCAGTGTAAACAAAGGATGAAGAACTCATGGGATCGGTTGAAGTTAACAGAATTCCAAAGATGAAAAATCAGGAGCTTTGAAGCTGTAGTAGAATTGCAGCTAAAATTACAGAACTCATGAATTCTTTGTTTGTCACACATGCGCGTCTTTTTAAACAACCCTCTTGTCATACCGAGAGCCCAATGACTATCAGATATCTGTGATAAATTGAGGTTCATTCTCATCAGCAATTTTTGTGATCCACTATAGATTCAAATTATTCTTCATGTGTTTGGCCGTAAGCAGAAGTTATAAAAAAATTCACTTCAATTAATTTATTGATTGATTTGTAATAATATGCTCCACCAACCATGAGAAGCCTGCACGGAGTGAGGCCGAAAATGAGATTTTAACAGAATGATGTGCGCCCTATGATCATCACAAATCTACGCGTCTACCGAGTTCTACCCGATTCCTCTTCTTGTCACACATGATCAAAGAAAACGCATCTGAATCCAATGGGAAACAGACTGAAGCTCTCGGTAAAATTGAGATGTCCTATGTTTTCTCTGATGAAGCGAAAATTTCTAAACCAAGAGCCATAATTTTTTCATGGAGTGTTTTCAAGTAATTTCCTATCATATGTGTGATTATTATTATTGCCATGCTTCTAATCGATTATGCATGTGAGAATTCACATGTACATGGCTAATACTGAATTAACCACAATGTCATGTAAGCCACTAATAAGACGCCTAAAAAATCTGAATGCAGTTAGCTTAATAGAAAAATGTTGATGAACATGTTGAGAAATGACTTGAAGACATTCCATGTCAAAATGATGATGACTCTACACTTGTTGCTTCGCACTCAATCAGAGAAAACATAGAAACCTCATTTTTAATGAAAATTTCAGTCTGCACTCCATTGGATTTACATGTGTCTTTCTTTGACAGGTGACAACAGGAGTCCAACGGAACTCGGTAGACACGCAGATTCCTAATAGTTGCATCGTTGCCTGCAGAAACTCGCTCTGGACTTAATTTGCAATGTGGTCACCACTCACCATCGTTGGGAAATCGTCGCATTTCAAGTCATTTTTTGATATGCTAAAACATGCGTACGCTATCACAAGCTGTTAGTTTCCAGGATTCTAGACTTTAGAATCTTGAGCAATAATAAGATCCAGGACAAAATTCCCCCAAATAAAGTTCCTCAGACAAAATCCCCATAATACATAAAATTCACTAATAATCACACTCGTTCTCAATACCTTAAAATATTTAAAATATTTAAGAATGCCCTTGTTTTAATCAACAATATATACCGTATTTCTTTGAATAAGAGACGCGTCTCTTATTTTTTCAGACCCCTGATTGATGCGTCTCTTATTCAGGGGCGTCTCTTATTCAAGGGCGTCTCTTATTTATCAAATGTTCAAGTTTTCATTCTTTCAATAGAAAAAGATGTCTTAGTTTTTTGCTACTATTCTCTTAGGTAACCTTTGCATTCCTCACTTAGGCCTATGTCATGGGCAAATTTCTTCTTACATATATACGCTTTATCATAATTCAGATATTTTGGAAATGAAAGGAGTTTCATGGTTTGTAGTAGCATATCTTGTAGACTCATCTAATACATTCATATACCAGTACATGTTGACCACTATACATGTAGACTAGATCTGAATTTACCGAAACGAAAATACCGATAATCAAGTAGTATTTACAGCAAAAGTTACAGACCGGTACATGACTCCAGATGCAAAGGAAGCTACCTGCCTCCTTAAATGGTAAATAAAGTAACCTTAAGTAGGCCTGCATGTACGTATGTACAACATGCATGTACTGCATGTACAACAACAAGAAGCCTTATATATTATACAATATTGGCCATGATACCCGGTATTTACCATTAGACTGACTTATTTTACTAAGATAAGTAGGCCCAATAATCGCTCAGGCGGATGTAGCTACCACATTACAATAACCTGCATGTAATATGTCTATAGCAGTCTATTTTTTGTACATGTGTCCCTTATTCAAGGGCGTCTCATATTCAAAGAAATACGGTATGCTTAGAAACCCACTGACCGGATGTAGGTCGAACTTTCACCTACTGTTGAGTTGCACACGTACATCTGGTGTAATTAATTGAGAGATCCTGTTTCTAAAGCGACTTAATACAGTGACTTTCAAAATTTAGTTGTTCAAGTCTGCAAGCCAAACGTCACTATATTCTTAAAAATGCAGTCTGTTGCATAATTGAAGCGATTGAATTCTTTATACATGTCGCCTGTCTTGTACAATATGGACTTCCTCGGGGGTTTTGTCCGCTCTACATGCTCCCATGATTTGTTGAACTGCCGGTCAATTGCTTCAGAAAGTCTTTGTCTTCCAAATTTGTGAAGGCAAACTGCTATGATATGAAAAATGTTAAAAGGGAAGCATTCTTTATCTTGCCTTATCAGTTTTACTCGATGGATGATTAAAATAAACGTAGAAGGCGGCAAAAATAATAATATCATTGTTGTCCGCTATATTTTCTATTTAATTCTACATCTAAAAGGCGGGCAACAATGATATTATCGTCACTGTCCACATTTTTTCAATTGAATTCAATGTCTAAGAAATCGGCCCGCAAAAATGCTACGCAGTAACAATGACTATGTAAAGACGAGGCTACGCTAGCGGCCGAGGGTGATAGTCATTGCAATATGATACCTGTGTGTTGTATACTCTCGATGCATCATGTAATCCTGACCGCAATGATATTGCCAGAAAATCATATTACAATGCAATTGTGAGCATGTTTGAAGTCGGACAGCAATGACTATCAGCGTCGGCTGCAAACGCATCCTCGTCTGTGCATAGTCATTGTTGTCCTCTCAAACATGCTCACAATTGTATTGCAACATGATTCTATGGTAAATTAATGCGGTCTGGATTACATAATAGGCTTACATAGAATGTATGCAAATCACAGATATCATATTACAATGTATCTCGTAATGATGGCATTGGCATCGATGCATGTAAAACCTCAGAAATCTCAGTCATCGCACATCTGCATGTGAATTCATAGCATTGCTGTCCGCTTCTTTCCTACATTGCTGCTCAGTCCATTTCAATTACCCGCAATATCATAAAGATGGATTTTTTCGGGCGCTCAAATGTCCTACATCAATGGCCTCAAAAATGCATCCACCATAATTAAACGAACTGTCTGTTACTTGAAGCAGTGTTTTAAGTAACATATATAGTGATTTCAATTACAGGTGGAAGCACGATAAGCTATGCGGTAATATATTTTCTCCTTGATATTGAGTCCTTGCACTAGTGCAAGGAACTGCAATGATATCTCAATAAATTCAATACATAGATTGTCAATGCAAGAACCACTTTTTAAATGCACGGATAAAAAATGGAAAGAATTACAATGTCATGCTGGAAATTGATTGGTCAGGCTAAATTTCTATTCAAAAACTCATGATAATCATTGATACATCAGTCACAATGACTTAGGTACATGTACAAGGAAGCATATATAAACAAAAAATCCTTAAAAGCTGACATTACAAAAGAGGCTGTAAGTATTAAGGGAAACATGAAGCTTTTAAAAGTATAAGAATAACTTTTTAAAAATTCACATCGTTTCTGGCTGAGTTCGTGTTCATAACGCTATGGCATTAGACTTTGACGGAGAAACACGAAGCCAACAATTCTCGCCGAGTACAAAAAATATGATCAATTTTTCTGTATGACAAGACGGTCAGCGATCTGATTTATCACTTCGATTATTCTACTGAGTTGCAATCTGTCCTTGATCATCATAGCATGTCGCCAAATAAAATTCTCTACGCATCTCGTGCATGAGATTGCTTCATCAAAGCTTTCAAACTCGTTAAATTTAAATGGCCCTCCCTCACCCTTAAGGGATTTGGAATTCAAGATATCTATCTCCTGGTTTACTATAAATAAGTAATCATGCACTATTTTCGTAGGTGTATGATAATCGTTGTAAAAGTCCGAGTCGACACGTACACCAAGTCTATAAGTGAGCACTTTCTTAGTGTAAAGACTGATATCTGTGATATATCATAACTTAAATTCCGTAAGAGTAGACCTACATTATTGTTTAGTGCACTGTTTTCAAGACTTTCGAATGAAACATAGATATTTCTTAGTTCATTACGTGTATGATAGAGTAAAATACTTTGCTTTACACATTTAGAAAGTCCGAGTCACAGAGATTTAGTTTACGAGTCCCCGTAGGTGACGAATGGAAATAAAATAGAATGTTGGAAAGTAGTGATAAAGCGTGGAAATAATTGATTGGAAGAATATATGTATCAATTTTAGCATCAACAACCGATTGAGCTCGATTTGTGACTTAAGCAATCAATTTAATCCAATGGTCACAATTAATTGCAAATTAATAAAATAATGTCAAAACCAGGTCAGAATTCAAGTTTACAAATAGTCAGGTTAAGTAAGTTCAATCTTAATTGAAGCTTAAAATGCTTTGTAGATCATAATGCGTAGCCCTACCTATGTTTGCAATGATTTCATCCTATACTGTGTGCCTAAGATGCCTTTGAATAGAAACATTACCCTGATAATTAGAGATGTACCTAAGCCGAGCAGAACCGATGGCGGCTCGGCACGGCTTGAAGTCATCTTCCCTCGGCTCGGCTCAGCTCCACTTGTTCGAGCCGGTCGGAGCCGCGGCTTGGCTTAAAATATATCGTTTGCAGTTTGGTACCATCCCATTCTTTCAAGACAAGTGAAGTCATATCGAAATATATATTACTCTGTACATAATAATACTCATAATACGTCTGAAATAACTTCATACTTAGTATTGTGTACAATAATACCTTTGAGGCAGCTGCTCTTATAGCGATCGGTCGACTGTCAACATCGACTTCGGTATATATGATTCATTGAGAAACACAGCAAACTCAAGCTAATCCTGCTTTATATTCAAGTCGTTGAAAGAAATTACATCGAATTATTTCCCGATTTTTCGTGATTTAAATTATATTATGAAAGTTTAAATTTATCAAAGAATTAAAATTCATTCATTTAGGAGACTTTAGGCAGACTTTAAAAACCTTTGCCTAAACTCAGTAATGGACAGTTTTGATATTCTTATGCTAAGATTGATGAACCAGAGGCTCTTTATTATTCATCAAGGACCATCATCCTCAAATGGTAGCTTGCGCTGCGATAAATGTATTTCTCAAAACTTTATGATAAAACTGATGCGTAATTATATTAGCCAGATGCATGAGATCGTTGGAGAAAATGAAAAGCAGAAAACTGTGTAGGAAATTTGTTAGAATAATAAACAAGGAAAACCATAGCCATGTATAAATATTGCATCAATGCAACCAGGAATTTCCATAAGACAAGACAGTCATTGTAATGTTACCATATTACTAAATTTAATCGTCAAGTGAAGAATTCCTTCACAATCCATAATTGATGATGTAACTGTAGTTATATCCAGTAAATGATCTACAATCACTACTTGTTAACAAACTATGTGCATAGACACTGTACATTAGGTTGAATCTTAACTTTGTTTTTCCCAAAATTTAAACGGCTCGTCGGCTTGGCTCGGCTCAGTTCGGCTTGAATATTTCAAAATCACATCAGCTCGCGGCTCGTCAGGTCGAGCCATGTACATCTCTACCGATAATGCACCGGTATCAAGTTAGATGACATTTTAAGAGTGCAAATGAGTACAAACCGCTTCATCGATTCGTATTGATCATTTGAATTTTAGTCATGAAATCACCTGTGCTGAATGTGCGGATCACTGCTAGTCTACAGCTGTGGCTTCACGGCAGAATGTCGGTTATTGAAAGAAGTGGAGCGTTGAAAGAAGAAAAAGTCATAAAGCAACAGCTAAGTAGAAAAGTGTAGTAAAGTAGACAAGATTTTTCTAATCAATTTATTGGTGAAAAAATTGGAAATAAAATTGCAATTATTTTGTATCAATCCCTGCCCATGGCAACCTCAACCAATGCATTAATGCAGATGCAATACTAAACTGTAGTATAAGTGAAAAGTTGCGACCTCGAATGAAAAAGTCGTATATATGCTATGTTCCAACAGCTAATGCAAAATCAAAGAATTATCAATTGCAGAAGTGCACTTAAACATGAAATGTAACTATACTTGCAAAATTCGGCAAGTCAAATTTGACTTATCAATGTTATTTTATTTTACATTCCATAGGCCATTTTTGCAATCATTTTTGTTCCTGTGAGTGAGGCACTATTGATAACAAATACTGGCACAAATGGTATAATAGTGTAGCTTCTGAATACCAAAGTTTGGTTATTCGCAGAGACGATGTATGTACCTCGCCGCCAACCCGTGGGTGATTCATTCAACCACAATTCAATCGACCTGTTTAGACGTCGCAGCTTCTTTTCAAGTGTTCCTCGAACGGTAACATGCCGTGTCTCGGATTTGAAATGTCTTTTAGATTGCTTCTTTTGAATTGTACACAGGCTTAGAGGCCAACATTTCTATTGCGTAAGTTTTTTGCATGCAAATATGTGTATATTCATGTTTAATAGATTGAAATACTATAAATTATTAAATATTTAAATTTTCTGCTGCTTCCATAAGATGAAATGATCAATGAGCTTTGTTATAAATGTTGCTATCGTGTTGTATAGCCGTGATAAACACAGGGCGAAAAATAAGAATAAGTAATTTCAATCATGGAAAGCCGTATATGGAAGAGAAAGTGTTCATTATTTACAAAGGACTCTTAAGTGAGCATCCCTTTGCTATGAACAAGAGCGAAATCTAGAGTGAATATCTTGAAGTAAGGTGTGTGGGGTTTTAGGTACGGTATTGTGCGCATATGAATGAAACAAAATATGAGTTGTGAACACCATAGGAAAAGGAGCTATCGAGCGTAAAGTGGAGTACAATATCAGAATTGATTAAAATGCATGTCGCATGCGGTGCTAAATGAACGAAATAGTTATAAGCTTATTCTATATGATAGCTAACATATGCACAATTAACAAACACTTGTAGGTTGATTTAAAACATTTACACGCTGCTCGCGAATCCAAGTCATAAACCACAGGGCCACGGAATTCAATTCATGACAAATCAATGCAAATTTTAAGCTATCCAACGAACTGGATTTTGGGACAAACATGAATATATCCTCAGGAAGCATTTTTTGGCATATGGTGTCATACTCACCACTTACCAATAATAGGAGAAAGCTGCAGGCATCGGCTTCCCACCATGAGAAAAAACATAACAAGTTCACAGATTATTTCGATTAGCACACCAGCACATGCCTTAAATGCATTTTTAGAGTACTACGATTACTAAAACAGACAGTCGCTTCCCCGACCTAACGTACTGCAACAGGCCTATTATGCAAAGAATAGTCCAACAGCGCGGAATGAAGCTAGCATCACCTAGTGGTCGAAGAATAACTTCTCTTCTCACTTCTTAAATAATCATCTGATCAATGAAGACACTTGATTGAGAGCCAAAGTTATTTTGTCAATGAAAATCAAGCATTCTCAAATGACAGGTCTTTGCCGTCCAGCACCTCTGACTGTTGGAGCTAAAAACGGCACATAGCGCTCTGCAAGCGATTTAATCCTTTATGCAGCCCTATTCGATGCACAGTTTAGCACAAAGTGGCTCATCTGATTTAAGTGTTTGTTCATTGACTCAAGCGTTTCAAAATCTCTTCACTTCATACAGTTGTCGGCATGCTGACCAGCCTCATCTACATTTATACTGAGGTTGGTATTGAAGAGTACTATTGAGCAGTATTGATAGTGCATTCATAACAGGGGCATATTGCGCATGAGTTCATGGGTATTCGATTCTCTTATAAGAATTTAGTTGCATAAAGGTATGAGAGATGAGTGGGTGTTGATGAGAGTCATCACATTCGATTGCATAAAACAATTTGTATGAGTGGAATTTCCGTGGATTTCCCTTCTTCCTTCATGGTTTTTCGAAATAGCTAAGGGCATTATTCTTATTGCTGGTATAATATCTCATAATCTAAGAGCCCGATGTGTTTGATGCATTTTTGCAGAAACAAGACTTTTGGTAAACACTTGTAGATGCAAAGCACCTCAGAGTTTGTCCTTTCTTTCTCAGTGACGGACGAGCGAAGCGCCTGGCTCAAAGAACGCTTTCTTTCTACTTTAATATCAATGACAAAAGTTTGTTAATTCGGACTTCTGTGAGACTTCAATTGACAAACATTCCCATAAAATTTAACAGGAGATCTCTAAGTTAAGACATTTAGTAACTTAGGCCTACTTCAACACAAATCTAAATATAGCTTACTGCATTCATCATTAAATTGAGCGCTAACTGTGTAATCACAAAGATGAAGTATTATGTTGAAAATTAAAATTAGGATACTCTATTAATTAAATGACTCCAACTCATAACTAAATTTGCAGAAAAGTGCAAGTTAATTGAATCCATAGGTATTATGAAAGTAGCTCTCTACCCGCACATGTGATTACGTGACATGTTACTTAAAATGCTTAGTTCTATTCATGCCCTTTATCAAAATTTTTCACCGATGAAGTGATTTATTTATGATGTCCCACACCCTGTTTTAGTCACTTCTTGCTTGATCTACTTTTCTTAAAGTCTGCCTCTTCTGTCCTCAATATTTCAATATTCCAGTATTCGAAATACCCATTCGCTCGCATATGTCAACTTAGTGTAAACATATTATGTTTATACTAAGTTGACATATGCGAGCGAATAGCAATTTGATTGCCAATAGAGTCACTACTTCGGCCATCTTGTTGACTACTCTACGATGGAACATTTATTGCAGCTTGAAGCTAAATGCATTAATTCAACTTCCTCATCCGCTAATATTTCTACTTTTTTAATCCCCACAGTCACTCTTTAATGCATGAAATACTCTGACTTGCTAGCAATTGGTGAAGGAACATATCGCAATACGATAACTTCGAGTATGCCTGCATATAACGATAATCGAAGTACCAGCAAAAGAAAATCGAATATAAAGACTGCCGGATTGCATCCATAGAAAATTCAACCCCAATCGATGAAATGCAAAAGCTGCTCGTAATTGTTCAACATCACCCAGATCACGTATACGCAGCATTTATGAGATATTGGGGTTTTTGTTACTACATCTATAACAAATTGAAGCGGCTGGTATATTTTTGCGATATTCTGATTGTTCAAATTTACGAAATGAAAAGCCGATACAATTCCTGAAAATGAGACATCATGAAGGTCTCTGATTTAATCGTTAAATTTACAAAGAAAATCGTCTTATTTGATTTTAGATATTGTTAATTTTTGCTTTTCATTGTTGACAGCAACTGAAGTTTCAATTGTAGATATAGGAAAGGAAAATTGAAATATACAAATATTTTCAAGTTAAGCTAAACATGCAACTAATGAATAGGGACTCATTCAACTTTAGAGAGATTAATTTAAATATTTAATCTTAATCTTGCTAATTATTCTTTTTATACATGTACCTCATCGACAATGTAGACATTGCATTCTAGACTATATTTATAAAATTTGTCATGGTAAGCAAATTGCTGTCACAGGTCACATGACTCAATTGTAAAGTGCAAAATTGTCACGTTGCACCCGTCCGGCCTTAATTTTAATTAAAAACTAGCGGAGCATGTCAACAATGATTTTACTTTGAAGACAAAATACAAGAATGTATATCATCAACAATGGTATCAGATTTCATATTCTCAATGATCTCGAACTTTTATAATCATATATAATAGTCATAAAATATGTCATATATTCCATCCTCACTTATCACTTATCAATTTTTGATTATCAAATGATTGTTTATAGTCTTGCTTCGTCGTAGGTAGCTTTCATGCATTCCGTAGAATATGTTCTGCATAACTGAACGACATATTGAAGTGAATTGGCAAAATTACAAATTCATCGTGAATAATTTAACAAGAACACAAAGAAAATGAATTTACATCCGCCATGCACCGCTTTCAGCATATAACCATAATGAGATTATTGATTTAAGTGATGCCTACTATTTCTTGAGACGACCTGATCGAGCTCAAACCGAAACTGCTACTATTGATCTTGTGCGTGCAGCAACGACATGAACTGACAATGCAACCAAGCGTGCAGAATAATGATTTTCTCAATAAGCATTTATAAATGCCTTCTTCTACTTTTGTAGCAAAACATAGATTGCATTAGACAGTGAATACATTATTTCTAAGTCTCATTAATTTTCCTTTGTAAATGAATGAGCTAAAAACTTATAGGTGAATGAATGCTAGAAACTGCTAGACATCATTTGAATTGGTGTGTAAATCATTTTCTTACATGCTGTCTAACTAAAGCTGCTAAGACTTTCATGGCAATATTTTGCTGAGGAATATGATGAAGCAACATATGAATTAGGCTTATAGAACTAGGAATATTCAAACTGCATTTTCATATGCATTTTTGCATTCTTTTATATAAAATGACACACTATTAATTTGAAGAATATTTCTTTACTAAATTGATTGTATTTCAACGTAATAGTTAAGAAATCAAGAACCGTATATTAATAATACTCGTAATGCAAAGACCTACATATATAAAATGAGTAACGCATTGATATACTATGAAGCATCGATAACAAATATCATAATTTTAATGCCTCAAAACAGACCGCAATATCACAATGTAATGCATATAGCATCCAAATAGAAACGAAATTATTTATTTAAAACACATACATGTACATTAAATATATGCGGAATTTAAGCAACTGAGATGCATTGTCAAAGATGTATTGAGAATTACAGAAATCAAACAAACACAGCTATTACATAATTTGCTGTTGAGTTACGAATGCCTGATAAGCTATATTAGTGCTCCAAAATTACCAATTCGAAACATTTGAATGTAGAATCTGTTTAGAAATAGGTTTGTAGTTTTATATTATATACATGCACTGTATTTAAAATGCAAGTATGTATGATATTGCAACCATATATTTTACTTATATGATATGCAAGTAAGTATTCCTCCAACTCTTGCATATTTCAGACATATTAAAATTTTAAAATGTATCAAAAGGCTGGGGCCACCCTGGAACCTACTCACCAATATTCCTCTGTCCAGATAAAGATTGTGACCGTTAATCTAGAATGTCCATTTTTATTTCATTTCATGTCTAGCTTCTGATATAATTTTTGGCGCCGATAATTTCATTCATCAGTTATACCCAAATGCACAGAGACTTGCAAATCAACCTAATCATGCGACAAATGAATACGGATTCCTAGCAAAGTTAATTAATTAATCAATTAGTAACAAATAATTTTTACCTTATTTGCACGTCTTCTAACTTGAAATTCGTTCTAATGCGTGTCGCTCACAGTAGATTCCATTCAACTGGCAAAATCTTCCCGTATTGCGAATTTGTTGATGAAATATACCCTCAAGACAAACATTGATTCAAATGGGGAATCAGGTTTTGTTTCCATAAACCAATGAAAAATTTTCGTAACTTTCCTGTCTCTTAGATAATTGATGGACGAAATTTATCGGGACAAAACATTCTATCCAAGAAGATTACAGGTTGATGCAAAGTTGCCCGCCGCGTACTCACGACAATTAAGAACTGTATCCAAGGTGACAATCATTTTCAACTAAAATAATAAGACAACAAAAGGAATGTAAAATAAACGCGAAATATCGGTTTGTCCAATAAAATCAAAAGGAGAATAACGAAATACTAGAGGAAATTTCTGAATAATTTTAGAACAACAACTTAGTGAATGCATTGATATATTTCCGATCGGCGATCATTGAAATAGGAGGCGAGGCCATATTCCGCTGAACATATTTGCCAGGGTGGCAGGCATGTATTTCTTCTCATTTTTGAGAACCTGTAATCAGAGAGTTAAAGATTGACTATTCATTTTACTTATCAAAATTCATTCATCTTACTCTGTCTGTTTTCTTTCGTCTTGCAGTTTCTTCCTTTCTTACAACTTTCCTTCTTCACATCAACGCACCCACCAATTTCTATCAGCTATGTTCGATACATTCAAGTCTTTACTTACACTACACATGATGCGGCCACAACGAATCATTCCACCATGCATTTCATGAATTCATCTTGGTGCCTCATCATGCAGTTATGACTTATTTCAAAAAGACAGCATAATTGCAATTATGCAATATTTAAACTTATCCAAATGTTGATCTTTGTAAAAGGATGAATGACATCTTCATATGGTTATGTTAGAAAAGGCGCATAGACATTTGTTTGAGAGTAAGATCGACTTAGGAAGTTAACAGCTGCCATCGATTAGTAATGATAAGTGTTAAGTTTTTTCTGTCAATCAGTATACTTGTTCATCACCAAATTCTGAAAACGTCGAATGCTATCCGTCATTCCATGGCACTTCGAAACAGGCTAATTTCAGGAAAATCCACAACATGACTAATTCTGCAAAGCAGACCATAACTCTCTATCAGGAAAATTGCGCAACTGTTTTTACACAATATTTGACGCCATTAAGTATGCAGGGGTGGTTCATTGACCCCCAGAGAAACAGTGAAATTATTATTCCACATAGCTCATGTCAATTTTACTTTGTCAATACTTACTCTAGATTATTCACAATTACATTATTTGTGAACAACATGACATTGGGTCACGTTGTTCATGTTTCGAAAATGGCTTCTTCGAAATTATTAGAATTGCGAAAAAAGAGAGAATTAGAATTTAATTATTTAAGTGCACTGTAAATTTAAGCAGCAAATGTCCGTTTCAATTAATACTCGTAGCTAAAATTAGTTTCACTATTATTACATAGTCTAAATTGAAAATGTTCAGGTCTGAGAAATTCATGGTCCATGAATAAGTCCACGGCGGAAGAAACGTCGGACGATTTTTATTTGTCTTATAAATCAAAAGCGTCGCCATAACAAGGGAGTATTTTCAATTTTTCGCTAGTGAGAAAAATGGCAAAACAATTTTCTAGAACATGCCTTTTGAATATTCATCAAATGATTTTTGTACCTCAGGATCATACTCTCTGCAGAAAACTTAATCTTTTGACATAAAAATTGTCACTGTTTGCTGACATTTTTTGTGTTGACACCTACTGTATACTTGCTTTATGACTAACATGTCTGATAATGAATCACATGATACAATTAAGCGCACCAAGCATCTTGCACTCTGATTTTCCTGCTATTCTTCGGAATAGCGAAGCGGAAACGCCATCAGCCCCTCCGGAAACCTCAATGCGCAGATTCCGGTGTGGATAGCCTATGATTAATCTGAATGTTGCTGTCCAATGCGTCCAAGATTGCTTGGACTGCTAAAGCCTTTGCCTGTCCACTTGTATGCGCATAAAGCAACCGTCTATGTTTCCTTTGAACTCATTATGTGTGACATTGTTGACCGACAGTCTTCGCTTTTCGATATTGTTATTGAAAAAATAGTGCCATCCACTTAGAATATGTCAAAACCATACAACACCCCATACCCCCATCAACTTCGACGGGCATTAATAGAATATCACTTTAAAACACATGGCTGGCAAATCACCTAAGTTGGTGCGCCTGAAATAATTAATAAATGCTGCTTTTAGCTAACACAATGTAAATAAAATAATTAAATACTGAGTTGCGTCCTCAGTTGAAAATGGGAACAGACATGAATAGCTGTCATTTCATCCAATATCAGGAATCATCAGCAGGCCTAGTTCACATTGCTCAACATCGGCACAATTCCCTATTTAAAGTTGCAGCCATGCCCGCGTAAATTTGAGATTTGCAACTAGCAAGTTAGAAAAATTTCTTTGATGAAATGGCTGTTCAGGTCTGTTCAGGTCTGTTCCCATTTTCCAATTTAAAATTCAATTCAAAAGTTAATTATTCGATTTACGTTGTGTCTGCAAAAAGAATCATTTTTCAATTATTGTAGGTGCACCAACTTGGCGATTTGCCAGTAGTGTGTGTAGTGATATTTAATGAATGCCCGTCGAAATTTCACTAACTTGTTAATTGCAAATCTCAAATTAATCAAATCATCATTATTAAAATCTCAATAGGTCTTCTGATGATTCTGGATATTGGATGAAATGGAAGCTCTTGAGGTCTATTCCCATTTTTCAATTGAGGATGCAATTCAAAGCATATCACTGCATATCAGTGCTTGTGCAAAAGATAAACTAAATTCTCTAGAGTTGCACTGTTATTACGAAAGCCCACTTTTTTCTTTTGTGTCATATTTTTTCTTCTAATGTCACAGCTGATTTTTTTCTTGTCATAGGCAATTTTGTGCAATAGGTAAAATTGCTTTTGGCATCGGCTATGTATCATGCGATCTCTGAAAATGCACCATTTCCTGTTGATATCTATGGTTCATTCCATATCTTATTATTGACTAACAATGATGACATTTGACAATAGATGTTATTCAGTGGTTTGGGGTTTACGTTAAATGAACATTATTCGATTGTCATCATTAGATTCTTCATTTTAGCTATAAGTTGCTATGTCATGCTTGTCAGTATAACACAACTCATGTATGCGCAACTGCTGGTCGTTCTAACAATGGTTATGGGCCCAGAGAGAGATTAGATGTGTACGTGACTTCGATAGATTGTGATATGGCGGATGACAAGATACCAAATATTCAGAAGCTTGATGCAAATAACTGGCCAACTTGAAAATTTCAAATACAGAATTATTTGGGCGCGCGTTTGTTATGGAAGTTGTGCTTGAAGGAGTATCCAGCTCCAGTACGTGATACAAGTGAATCAGAGGAAAACTATGCAAAGCGGATTGATATATTTCAGTCTAACAATTATCGAGTGTTGACTATTTTTGGACAAACTGTTTCTGAGAAATACCTGCATTTGATATTAAATAGTTCTGTTGATTCACCGAAGAAGGCCTGGGATGCTCTCACTAAGCAATTTGAATGCGCATCTACTGCGAATGAAATGGATCTTCAGCGTCAGTTATTTCGTTTTCGAATGAAGCCAGGTTGTACGATGGAATCACATATCAAAGAATTTTCTGAGCTGATTGAGCGGTGTGTTTCGCTTAATATTGTATTTCCTGAATCTCAAAAATGCTGTGCTTTGCTCTGCAGTTTACCAGATGATAAATATGGCTATTTTACAAACATTTGGTTTGACAAAGATGAGAAAGACATTAAATTATGTTCTCTTACGGAATCTTTGCTGGCATTCGAGAATCGACGCTTGGAAACTTCTGATGAAGCAAGTGACAAAGTTACTTCCGTATTGAAAGCTACCGCATCTTATAATTCAAGAATTGGTCCTTGTTACGGTTGTTCTCTTATGGGTCATTTACACAGGAATTGTCCCACAAATCCAGCTCAAGCTCAAGCAAATTTTCGCACGAATTTCAAGCGCAATCTAGGTTTTTCTCGAGGTAATTTTCGAGGTCGCAGAGGAAGAGTATATGGACAGCATAATGCAACCTTGATGAAGGAAAATTCTCGATCTTGATAATGACACGGGTATATTCACCATTATTCCAAAACCTCAATTTAATTGCAATTCACAGGCTTGGGTTGTTGATTCTGGTGCAACAAGTCACATTACAAATGATTATCGCATTCTTCAAAATTTTGAGAAATTTGAGAACAAGCAAAGTGTGTCTACTGCAGATAATCTTTGTTACGCATTCGGCAAAGGTGTTGCAAATCTGAATTATTCCATTGATGGTTCAAGGACTATATCTTATCAGTTACATGATGTTCTGTACGTTCCTGATGTCAAGAACAATTTCTTTTCGGTTCGTGCGGTAACTAAAGAAGGATGTGTGGTTACATTTGACGACAAATTCGTATCAATTTACGATCAAAGCTTACGAAAGATGGCAACAGGTTATTTACATGGTGACTTGTATCTTTTGAATCTCCTTGAAAGTGATTTTCATACATATATATTATCAACAGACACTGACAGTGATTTGTGGCATCAGCGTCTTGGTCATTGTGGTCAAAGGAGATTGGAAAGTATAAAAACACTAGCTGCTGATATTCATTTACCGAAGAGCATAAAATTATCATTCTGTAATGGATGCGCGGAAGCCATGCAAACGAGAAATTCCTTTCATAAAATTGGAAGAATTCAATCTTCATCAATTTTGGACTTAATTCACAGTGATGTTTGCGGTCCGATGAGAACTGAGTCTATTGGAGGTGCTAAGTATTTTGACATTCATTGATGACTGCAGCAGAATATGTTCCGTATTCTTTCTGCGAAACAAATCGGAGGTATTTGAAAAATTCAAAGACTTTGAAGCTGAAGTTACGAATCTTACTGGTAAAAGGATAAAACGTTTCAGAACAGACAATGGTGGAGAATATACTTCAAAATCAATTTCGATCTTAATCTTAGATCCAGAGGAATCAAACATGAGCTTACATGTCCATACTCACCTCAACAAAATGGAGTGTCAGAGCGCATGAATCGAACTTTGCAGGAGATTGCATTGGCGCAATTACGTCACGCTAATTTGCCTACTCAATTTTGGGCAGAATCGTTGCTGTGTGCTACCTATGTTAGGAATAGAATGCCTTCAGATATTCACAAAATGACTCCATATGAACGATGGTACGGGAGACAGCCACATTAAAATCATATGCGTGTATTTGGCTGTTAGCATATGTTCACATTCCGTCTCACCAAAGATATAAAATGGAGAAGTCTCAAAGAATGATTTTTGTCGGATATGCCACAAATGCTAATGGATACAGGTTTTGGAATCCCTTTCAGAAATCATTGACAATTTCTCGTGATGCTGCTTTCGATGAGAAATCATTTCATGTGGTGGATGCACATACTTTCGTTGATCCTGCATATCCAGATGCATCAGAACAGAAGTTTAATTATGATTCTGATCAGCAAGATGAGCAAGCAGTACGTCGTTCTTCTAGAACTTCAGTGCCTCCTGAACGATATGGAAATTGGGCCACAGATGCGCAGATGAAATCAATTGATGAGATGGCATGTTCTTCTTCTCATAAACTGTACAATATCAGTCAAATTGTTGAGCCTGACAATATTGAGGAAGCATTTACAAGTCCTGAAGCAGTTGAATGGAGGAAAGCAACTGATGCTGAGTGTCAGTCTCTTGAACAGATGAATACATGGAAGTTAGTCAAATTACCGGCCGGACAGACAGCTGTTGGATGTTGATGGGTGTTCCGAGTAAAGTATCACAATAATGGTCAAGTTGAACGTTTCAAGGCAAGACTCGTGGCAAAAGGGTACTTACAAAAGTATGGTGTAAATTTCGAAGAAACTTTTAGTCCTGTTGTTCGCTTATCTTCGATGCGTGCATTACTTGCGTTCGCTATACAAAATGACTATTTAATACATCAAATGGATGTTGTCACTGCATTTCTCAATGGTATATTGGAAGAAGAAATTTACATGGTTCAACCGCCAGGATACGAAGTAGCCGGAAAAGAGGATTGTCTGCTTATTGCAACGAGCTCTGTATGGTTTAAAACAATCATCACGCTGTTGGCATTACGTATTACGGAGTTTTCTTCTGGAACTTGGATTTAAACAGAATAACAGTGATACATGCATCTTTTACAAAGACTCTCCCATTACGATTATTGCTACGTATGTGGATGATTTGATTATCATTTCTGAAAATGAAAATGATCTCCAATTGACTAAAGACTAGTTATCAAATCGTTTCAAGATGGTTGATATGGGAGCTCTCTTCATTATATTCTTGGAATATCGGTTGTCAAGAAACCTGACGAATTATGGCTATCTCAAGAATTCTATGTCGACAAGATGTTGGATCGATTCGGTTTGAGTTCGGCCAAAGATGCATCTACGCCTTTAGATGTTAATGTGAAGCTCGTAAAGGATGATGGAATTAGCAAGCCAGTGGATAAAACCCTATATCAATCAATTATTGGATGTCTTCTCTATATATCTCTTGCCACACGTCCAGATATTCAACATGCGGTATCGATGTTTCAAAATTCAATTCTTGTCCGCTCGAGATTCATCTTACTTCGGCCAAGCGCATATTGCGATATCTCAAATTCACAGTATTTTGGACTACATTTTTCAAGAAATGAAAATCAGTTGGTTGGATACTGTGATGCTGATTTTGCCGGTGATGAAGATGACAGACATTCTACTACTGGTTATCTCTTTGGTCTAGCATCTGGCGTAGTATCATGGTACTCAAAGAAGCAATCTGTGGTTGCGAGATCAATGCAATATATTCTGAGTTTGAATGAAATTCAATGAAATTGTGCTTTTTATTCATGAGAAATAAACCACAATTATATTGTATTGAACTTCAACAGTTCCTTGAAAAATACGTCTCTATATTTTCTGAGATCTCATATCCTCTCAATGCATGAAATATTTGCTTGAAAATGAACATGAGAATGCGGTTTTGTTTTTCTCTTTACTCTACTTTACTGTCGCTGTATGCCTTAGTTGCTGTTGACTATGCAATGCGCACAATGAAAAATGTCAAACGTTGCTAGCAATGATAGCTAATAATACATTTTTGGGATTTTTAACTGATTTTGACAATCTCAATATAAGAATTCGAAGAATGAGCTTTTATTTGACTGTTGTTAACTCATTTTAGTGATCAGTAACATCCTCGAAATAAACTGTCTGAAAGATAATACATGCAGATGATATCTTTAGGCTGCAACTTTCCTAGAAGTTCGTCAGTTTTTCTATCGTTGAAGAAAAAGTACTTGGCGATTTTTTACGGGAATACCATTAGCAAAAAAATTAATTATTTTCGTCAATTGATTGCAGAAAATTTAAATAATGTAAAGCACAATTAATATACCAATGAATAATGGAACTATAGCATTGTGGTGACGAAGAGGAATTAGCGATGTGTTTTGTGATTAGGAGCGACCATCACTTTCGCAATATTCATATATTCTTCTCACTATACATTGTCTGTGCATAGTTTTTACCCACATGCGATCTCTCAAAGTTCATTAAGTTATATTCGCACGAATGCCCCCTTTCATTGCCAAATTTACATCCCCACCGAACGTCAAGAGTTTGCCTAAATTTCTTTACTGAACAATGAGTTTTGTTACTTTTTCAGATCTTTCCATAACTTTCCCAGTTCCATTTACCCACATGCATTGACATTACCTTGTACATCTAATTGCAGTAAATTTGATTTGCTTGGCACTTTAAGCACTTATCAAAGTAATAAAGCAGTAAGCAATATCAATATCATCAGCATTACATCATTGAATCCAAAGAATAAAAGTAGGACTACCGGTACCTGGAATCACGTGAGATTTAATCGGCCGAAATTTATTTTTTCGCAGGTCTAGGCTGGATGCCGGTAAATCAAAGTTAGTACATGGTAAACCGAGACTTCATTGAAGGAATCCATGCCACAAAGCTCATCCATATTGATAGCGTTATTTAATTAATTATGCTGCAAACAGCTTCTCTATTGCCGCATCATTTTCTTGAGATCACCGACATGTGAAAATCCAATAATTTATTATTGCAGATTGATTAAGCAAAGACACTCAACTATCCTTATCGGTGTAATCCTCAACCGTTCACTTTCCTTAACTTTGCGGTTCGGGGTGGAATTCTACCCCAATTACCTTCAGCTTTGGAAAGTATTTTAATGACACATGTTACTTTCTATCTATATGATACCGCTTATCAGAGGAAAACATTTCACTGCCATAAAATTTGAATTTTTATGATAGGAACATAACTATTTACGTTGTGTGGTAGATTTTTACCTCCACAATTATTGCCCAAAATATTTTACAGAGGCTACCCGAAAAACAGCGTGATACTAATAATGCTTTATTGATAAGTCAAAATACAAAATAGCGATATCTGGTGAAAAATGCAAGGAAGAAATCACGTTTCGGTCAAAAATCTGACAAATGACCTGGTGTAGAACGCAGGTTTACCAGACGGCATCGACAATTCATTGTTGATGTCGATTACTTGCTTCTCTTCTATGTTCCTGCTCTGATATTTTCTTTTTGCTTGAGAGTTTATCCTCTTCCAATTATCGCCAGTTGAATTGGATAATAAGACCAGCCACATACTTCTTGGATTTGCAAGATTCATTAATGTATCTCTCTTGAAAACAGCGGTATTGGATCAAGTTGCCTGATGACAGAGCCTTGTCACGAGAAAAATGCAGCATAAAAAGTAGCAAAGAATTCGAAATTTTTCTGCAATCTGATGGACGTTACTTACATTGCAGGTCTGATAATTCGAGAAAATGACAGTTCCAATCAACCGTTGACAGGACACTACGACAATGAGCAATTGAGGATGGAGTAAAACATCGGGGCTTGAATTTAACAACAGTACACTTTTTAGTCTTGGGGGATAGAATTAAAGCACCCGAGTGGTGCGACCGACCAAGCGGAGAGATATATTCAAAAGTTTCATAGCATACATCCAATGATTTAGAAACAGCCACAACATAAAGAATATTATTTCTACATGTGGGAAGTTGGACTAACTGTTTCAATGAGCTGTGCACACAAAAAAAATCAGCAAATTGATATCTGAAAGCATTTGCATCACACGCAATTATGACATTTGCAGAGGGAGACGAGTCATCTAGACCTTGAAGAAACTCAATGGCTGTTACATGAGCATTCACACTATTCCAGTAAGGATGGTAAACAATGACGATAACATTGAAATCTTTCACACGGCAACAAAGGATGTTCGATTTGATATTTTTGATCGGACTGTCACACTCAATTACTGCGCTAGGGTCGGACTTTATGATAAAGCGCTACACCTCCACAATGTACATTGTATATCACGATCTCTACGCTTGATAAACATTATCCAGGGCTAGAACTGAATCATTATTGACATTCTTATCAAACCATGTTTCTGTGATTGTTTCATAAAAAATGGATCACCCTTAAACATCGCCTTAACTTCAACTTTGTCTAACTCCGCCAAACTTGAACGAATTTCTCTGAAATTTGGAAGATATGTCAGTTGTGCTTACTAATATCATTGTTGGAAATTTCAAGCATGAATATTGAGTTGTTTTCCTGTTATAGATAAAAAAAGGAGTAGATAATTTGATCTTCATTTAGCAATGTTACACAAAATCATACCTCACTCTTATAAAATTACATTTGTTTCCTTTGTTATGTAATATGTTGTTCTACAAGCCAAAAGCTATCAAGCAAAACAAAAATAAAGAAAATCGGTCAATCAGAGCCAGTATAGCACCATTATTCATCAACAATAATGCAACTGCTACATGTGATTAACTGGACTTCATGTTCCATAGCTTCCTGACTTCGTTGCGGTGGTGTTGGCAGCACTCTGATTGCTTTCAGCTAGAAATCTATCTCTTACCGGTTGAAAACAATACAAAGCACAAATGAACAATAACGAGATCGCATTCACAAAAGGCAAAGTGTCAGCCTTGCTAGAACTAGGGTATTCTTTGCGAGCTACAAGCAAGCGACTAAATGTCCCTTACACAAATGTGCATCGATGGCATAATGATGATTTTCGACTCTGTCGTAAAGAGGGCTCTGGCCGTCCACGCAAAACATCCAAACCCAGAGACCGTCTAATTTTGAGATTTGTTAAAGTTGATCCAAGTCTCTCGTTAACTGAGATGGCTGCACTAGTCTCGTCTATTTCTAAGTCCACTATTCGTAGAAGACTTATTGAGTCGAATTTCAAGAGCTGTAAGAGGCCCTCTCAGATCGAATTATCAGATCAGCATACAAAAAGACGTCTCAGATGGGCAATGAGTCATTGTCACTGGCGAAATCAATGGGATCGGGTTGTCTGGTCTGATGAGGCATCAGTCCGTCTGAAGGATAGTGATAGTCGATTGAGATTATGGATAAAATCTGATCAGGAAATTCCGAGACATTTACATCGTCCCCGGGTACAAGGTGGTCCGACTCTGCTGATTCACATACAGCAAGGAACCATGAATTCTGAACGCCATGTGAATGTTTTACGAATGAACATTGGCCAAATGACAGATCAACTTGGTGATCCATTGACTTGGTTATTTATGGATGATAATGCTACGTGTCACAGGAGTAGTAGAGTCAACTTATGCAAGTCTCAATTAGGGCTTAGGACGTTATCTTGGCCAGCTCGTTCTCCTGATCTGAATCCCATAGAAAATGTATGGAGTATTCTAAAACGTAACGTTCGTCGTTCACTGCTACCTACAGATGGCGTATCACAACTTACGTCATTGTTAAAAAGATAGTGGAGAAAGTTAGATCAGTCAAAAATCAACGATATCATCGAATCAATGCCTAGACAAATTGGTAATGTCATTGACAATAAGGGTAGGGCCACAAAATATTAGCTTCTTAAGAACCGTTACTGTATCATAGCTTATCAGATTATATAAGGACATTTAAATATATTAGGGGCATGAAATAACATGAAAAATGCTTTCTGTATCATACTTATGTTTTATTTAGTCAAATTTTAGGATGATCCACTTTTTATGAAACGGACTGTAATATCAATATTGTACTTCACTGCGCGAAGACGAAGTTCATCAATTTTATCGAATAAAGATCTTGCACTGAATAGCAGGAGAGAGGGTGGTAAAGGACGTTTTGATTTCGGCTTACGCAAATTGACCAGATCTTCATTGACCAGATTGGGTTGGGCAGCTATGTTAGGACGATCATGGCGCAGTATTTCATGGAACCATAGAGACCGGCGTAAAGTTCGGTAGATAGGAAAATCTGATTCAAGCTAATTAGCATAGAGTTACATTATATAGAGATATAATAATAATAATAATAATAATAGCCGTTTATTTGTTTGAATGAGAATCGAGTAACTTTAGAGATGAAAACACAAGAAAACACAGTACTCATAAAGAAAATGCAAAAAAAATACAGAAGTAATGTAAGTTAGCGTGCTATTTCACTGTTGAAAAGTTTACTGGCAATGAAAAAGAAAGTGCTGCATCTTCGATAAGTGCGATAGTGCGGCAAGAGAAATCTTCCGGATGTCGACACTCTTGGCAGAAAATCGTGCAGTATGTGGTCGTTCTCCATCACTTTCTTTAGAAACCGCAATGACTGGTTTCTCCGTCGCTCTTGCAATGAACTCAAGCATTCCTCAGTACAATTCTTGCCACATATAACTTTATGGAAGCGACGTTGAAGTAATTCAAGTCGGCCAATGTCACCAATCGACATACTGAGAAACAAAGGTGCACAGTATTCAATGAAAGAGCGTACCAGCCCATGTATGAACAGATCAATTGGCTTTAGATAGGGAATTTTTTAAGTATACGGAGTGCATACAAACGACGGGAAAGCTACAGATACTGTGCTATCGACGTGGTCGTTCCATGTCCAGTTAAAGGTGACTCCCAAAATCTTTCATCTGTCACTTCAGTGACATCGCTAATCGTTGGCGAAACACAAGATTGTGTTTTCTTAATGGTGAGAATTTTACATTTGCTCAAATTCAGATGAAGACCAAGCTGCTTGGAGCAATCAACAATTTTGGAATGTTCGTTTACACATCCTCGACGCTTTTTGTCATGTCATCTTTATACAAAGGAATGCATAGGTTTGTGTCATCAGCATATTTAATAATGGCGCCTTGCATGCATGAAAATCTGAAGACGCCACGGTATAATAAAGAAGTAAGGACCAAGAATGGAACCTTGTGGTATCCCAGAAGTCACCGTGATAGTGGAACTAGTGTGGATGCCGACACGAATGAATTGACGTCTCTGAAAAAGGTAAGATCTTGTCCATTCAATAAATGCATTGGGAAATGACGAGCTGGCTAGTCTCTGAAGTATCTTATGGTGTGGCAACTTATCAAAAGCCTTTGCGAAATCATATGATACAATCACAGCCCCGATGTTGAAGCGTTAGGTAACACGAAATAGTCTCATGAATAGCGATGAGGGTACATAAAGTTGAGGATCCCTTCGAAATCCAAATTGATGAGGATCAATGCACCGGTCCAAAATGATATCTAACTGATTCTAATATCAATTTTTCATAATTCGCAGGAGTTGAAAGTACACTTATTGGTCGAATATCATTGACGGTTGGGTTCCTTGCTTTGGGGATAGGTGCAACGGCTGCAATCTTCCATGCGCAGGGACGCGACGTTCGAACACTGATTGCCTGTAGAGATTCGTTAGTATGTCTGTGATTATATGTGCGCATTCTCTGTACAGTTTATTGGGCAAATCATATGAGGACTTCCTGACATCTAGTGACATCAGTAATTTGTAGACTGTCCTCTCTTCAATATCAACATTCCAAGGTATTTGGTTGCATTCTTCAGGGAAATCGTTTGAGGGGAAAGACATCTGCTGAATTGAAATTACCAGCAATCGTTTCATTGATGGCCTCGAGGCTTTAGAATTTATGATCTGCACTTTTTGTACCCAAATTTGTGTGATGGCTGACCAAATGTTTTTCGTTGCAGCATTTTTTGTCCAACTTATTTTTGCCTTATTGATTTCGCCTCGCACTTTCATTTTCAGGTAATTGTATACTTCATATTTTCCACATCGAAAGGCATGCCATCTTGAATTGATTAGGGACTTGAGATACGGGGTGGGTTTCAGTTTGTCGGACATAGGAAAATGGGATGAATTGATCAGCAGTTGTATTCAAAATCATGTGACTGATTGCATTTTTCATCGAGCGAAAGATCGTTCTCATAAATAAATTCCAATCAATGATACTGAAATGATAATAATTCGAAAAATAGCTTGAGACTGTTCTCCACATGAAATCTTTGGGCAAGCCAGTAAACACACATGAGCAGTTTTAGAAATGTCTAGTGGAGCACAATGTTTGCTTTCAAAATAGTCTGTCAATGAATCAGACATCAATCCAATTCGGCATCTCATAGGTAGGTGTTATTGATATTGCTCAGAGATAGATTGCTACAAATTGTCGTAACATCAAATCGATTGAGGTCACCACATACTATAATGTCAAAATCCGGAAATTGCACTAACAATAAGTCAGCCTCTTGAATAAAGAAAATCGTTGATGCAAGACTGCATACGGACCGCAGGTATATTACAAGTCTACATTTAGGCAAGATCAAAAATAGACATTCCAGCCCGTCAGGAACAGAAACATCCTTCCTAAAACATTCTGGTATCCTTTAACCAAACCGCCACGACCCTCGGTCAGCGCGGAAAGAAGTAAAGTTCGGAATAGCAATTAATTGATCATCAATATTATCGTTGAGCATGTCTCACAAAACACATCAATGTCTTTATCCAAGAGTGTAGTGCGTATTTCATCAATTTTGAGAATCACATTTGACAGCAGTATAGCTGGCAAAGGCCTTTGTACACTCTCTAAAACCTTTATCGAAAATTCAGATAATCATCATCGACGATTCTATCATGTCATTTTGACTCGTTCTCCTGCCAATCTTCTTCTTTTCAGCTCTTCACGAAGATATTTCTGTTTTTGTTGTTGCACAATGGGGATTAATATATACTGATCTGCAGCCATCTATCATCCGCAGGTCTTTAGACTTGCGAAGAATCCTGCTCTTTGCATCTACCGAAGTAGACGGTTTCCATCACGTTGATGTCTACCGATGCGGACATTCATTCATTGAGCAGTTGTCCAGCTTCATTTTCTGTAATAGCTCATTCACTTTCACTGACCTCCGATCATCAACGGTTCCATCGTGGCTTTCTTCAACCCCTTTTATTATGAGATTCCTCACTCAAATTCTTCAGAAGTTCTGATACCATCTGATACCATCATTAGCGACTTCTTTAGATCCTTTATTTCTGCTTCATGCTTTTCTTGGATTTATCAATGATGCTCAACTTATTCAACATTTCCACTTAATCTGACCACCGTATCTTTTATGTCTCTCAATCAGTCTTAATTCCAATATAACATCCTTCAAAGATTTCGTTTCTTCCCTCAACAGCCTCGTCTCATCGAGAAGCTGTTTCAATTCAACTGTGTTAGCTGAGTTCGATCGATTTGATCGGGTTTTTGACCTGATTTGGGGTATTGGACATGGCAAAAGTGTAATTGTTTTTGTGACACCTGAACCTTCCGATTGCCAGTCAAAAGCGTTAGACGCACGGCCACAGAACCTCAATTAGGCAAAAGTTGAAGTTATTCAAAGAAAATTGGAATCCAATTTCACAGATTAGCCCTGACGTGCTGCTGTAGAAATGTATGCAATTTCATACAAGTGCTTCAGCACGCCGGCATTGTGCGTTGTCACAAGCGGGCTATGAAAACGTATCGTCTATTGAAAGAGCCGAGGTACGGAGATTCCAATGATATTGCAAAGATCGCAGAAAGATTACCAATGTGAGTAAATTTCAATTATGTAGAGGCAAATATCGCAAAAGTACCGAATTTCCAGTCCACCAAGCAGTATCAAGATACGATAGTTGATGAGAAGGCCAGAGCATATATTAGGTAGAGTGGTAACTCCGCATTTATTAAATCCCCAATGTGTATACACTTTCGATTTTATTAAATGAACTCGAAGGGGATATAGTTGGTAATTGTTACCAAATGTGAGATATGCAAATTTTTGCGGTTTTGAAGACAATACCACGGAATAGAGTGATCATGATAGTAATGCAGAAGGAATGATGGTATTTCACAGATTCTCCGTGTCATGACAGCCTTGGACATTTAATGTTTGTTATATTAGCAATTCAATGGGTTCTTATTACTTTCATGCTCAACCTCAAGAGTATTTTCTTAAGCGTGATCATATCACAGGCAACCTGCCACTGGCAGAGCAAAATGTCATAATTAAAGGCAATGACTTGAAATTAACTTTGAAAGATGTAAGTGGGTCCACATCGCTATTCAGATTGAAGAAATAAAACATGGATTTAGTGAATCATAAAATCATGCCGATGAAAGTCGAATTAAAAATTGAAATTTCAGCCAAGAAAGCACAAATAATATCGCGACTCTTTTATGAAGACTTCCATTATAATACGGTTCATGAATTCCCCTTGATAATCAGCTTAATTTCCACTTAGTTAGGATGCTTATCAGCAAATATTCATTCTTTTTGATATCCAACTTGTTTCATTCTACTAATATAGGAGCGTCATCTCGGTAATATATAAATTAGCAAAATTTTGACTTTTTTAAAACTGCTCAAATAATTTTTTGGACCACGGGAACGTAATCTCCGAAAAAAACTGAATCTCTTCATATAAAAAAATTCACTGTATACATACACTTTTTTGAGTCGACACTCTACCTATATATCCCTACTCTATGGTAGGCCTAAGTAAGTCAGATGGAGAGTACTGTCGTCGCATTAGCTGAGGATCGATAGACACATTTCACGAGTGTGTACAAAGCAATAATACAAAGGCGAGACGAACGTCACACCGCGAAAGTTGTCGATACTAATCTATGCTGTGGAAATGTGGACTTTCATGATACAGGCATGACTCGCACAGTGAAAGAAGTAGATGGAAGACGGTGATTTCAATCACTTCATTCTTGTCAAGAAGCTAAAGAATGCATTTCCGCACTTTTGATCTGTGGCGTAGCCGTTCAATAGGAGAAGTTTGAGCGAACCGAAACTCGATTTTAGTATAACTGTACCACAGAAAATCTCAAAATAACAGGAACGTACCCAGCACATCCAAGACCTCTGCTTCTGATGAAAGCGTAGTAGAAAAATCAATGGTTTATTCAATTGCTTGTGGACTTATTCATAAAATAGGCCTGTTTGCAAAAGACTCTTCAATTAATTTTCCGACTCAACTTTCTTATAATACATACTATAATTTCCCTAAGTTTCTTCCTAAATCTTGCTTAAAGATGGTCACTGGCAATCAACAAAACTACATATAGGAGATGTAATTGATTCTGAGTTTTTTGTAAACATGATCATGCAGCCATAAAATAAGACTTCTTTTTTTCTGTAATTCGAATCAAATAAAATGAGCACATAGTATTGCCTTTGCCCCATTGTCCATGCTGAAACCTTGCATGAAACGACTGATATAGATTTCAGCTGAAATCAATGCTGAAATGTGCATTAAAATTTTGGAGTAGACATCTACCCCACAACGTAGGCTAGGTTGGGTTTTTGAAAGCGACTACGAGCGGCTTAAAGATGATCAAATGTACAAAGTAATAAATTTCGTCATCCAGATTCATAAGGTTAAGACTTAAACGCTTCCGAGTGTGGGCCTTTTGATACAGAGTCAAAGCGAGACCATACGTCCATAGATTAAGTATATAGTAGGTAGCAGTGGTGTAGCGTGTATAGTATTTACAGTATTCACTGAATTCCTATTATTTTCTGTGTAAAGTTGTGAATTAATTCCATCATTTTTTATGACAATCAGAAAAAACAAGGGATATTTTCATTATTATATATTGAATTCTATTTGATTCCAAAATCACTTTAATGATAGGCTCATAACGAAATCAATCAGCGCTAATGTTCATTCCATGTGTTATTTCTTGGACGTCTGCTGACTGCTCTAACATCTAGTAGCAATAACACGCATTATATGCGTTATCGCTAGAATCCTTAATTATCGGCACCGTGTCGACACTTATACTATCAATTTCCATTCTACAAGTATAAGGCCACTATTCAACCTGATCGCCAGAATAACATTGTTGGGATAGATGATGTGGGGCATTTTGGATGGAGCTGTAATCATGGAATCACATGCAACTATAGAGACAAATGCAGAACCGCAGATGGTGCTTTATCACATCTACTATCCAACTAAGGATTTTGAATAGTGTTGCTGAAACGCGGCAACTTTCAGATGCTTCAGATACACTTTGAGAACTTTTAGAGTGAAATTTTAGATCGTTTGGAGCGCTAGAAAACATGTACAAGAAATTAGATGGGGCAAGTGGTTCAAAAGTAATTGAAGGAATCTGCTTACCGGAAATCTATCAAAACAAAATGTCTATCATTTTGATGAATTTTGTAAAATGATTTAGCGTTGTCATGATCTATGCGTTAACCCTTTCGCTGCGTTTGACGGAGATCTCCATCATAAAATCATATTTCATATATCTATTATAATTTGTTGCATGTGCGGATGACGGAGATCTCCGTCATCATTTCATTCAACGAATATCTGATTTTTCCTAACGCTCATTGTCTGTCATGCTGAAACATTTCATCACAATACCACCCTGTGCGAATAAATTTTCAACTGAAAACTGAGTAATTTCCAATTTGTGCTTTATTTCCATTCACTTATGGTACATCGCAAAACAGGGATGTGCACAAAGTGCTGACCTCTTAGAAAACTGTCGGCATTCAAGTCTTGTCTCTGTGCGCTTACCCGATTGGTAACACACCACACACCTCTTTGACGGTTACTTCTTTTTTGTAGGAGGAATCACTTCAGGTTTGTGATTGTCATCTGCATTTGTCAGGATTAGAGGTCTACCTGGCTTTGGTCCTTGAGTTCGTCCTTTACCTGAAATTTCAAAAATTTATATTATAATTTTTTCACACGAACAAGGTTTGTGTTCTTTACCTGTAGAATCAAACAGATGTGAAATATATTTCATCGAAAAATCTATGAAAGTTTGTTCAGAACTTGTCTCGACTCTGTACATGGCATAAACATTCAAAAGAAGCCTCTGCATGAGATGAATACCAAGCTTTGCGGTCCAGCTCATTGTTTTGCGGGTGGCGTCATACGGATGAATTTGTGCGTCACTTTGATCCACTGCTCCCATAAATGAGTTGTATTTCTGTACTGATGAAGGCTTTGTAGAGGGTAACATCCCACCACCTTTCACTCTCCGATTCTTGAAAATCACATCACTTTTCCCACTGGTATCCAATATCGTGATCTTCTTCAGTCCAGATGACTTTTTTTCTGTGAAACAACTCATGTGCACTGCACCCTTCCTGTAAAAGCAATTTAGAAATAATGTAATGTAATTAATTCCATGACATGTTTTAATCAACTGTAATACATACCTGAAAAACTTTATCTCGTTCACGACCGAATGATTATCACGGATTTCATTTGGACAACGGTTAAACCGAACAGTTCCACACAATGACGTTCTGCGACTTTGAAGAAATTCCGCAAGTCGAACTAAGAAAAGTCGTAAGAAAATGTAAAGAAATTGTCGATAAAGACAGAATAATTCATATCAAACAGTGGTTCCGCCAAATGCAACACAACCTTTTCTGAGAAGAGAAAGTTTTGACAACCATCGATATCAGAAGCCAGGTCCATATCAGCTTGAGATGTGTTGACTACAAAATTCCAGGTGTATGCGTATTCGTCGACAAGGGCATAAATTTTGATACCATACCGACTTCGTTTTTCGATGGAATATATGAACGAAAATATAGCCGTCCTTTGAAAAGGAGCAAAATCTCATCCACTGCAACATTTCTCGAAGGTAGGTAGACTTTCCTTGAAATCATTTTCACATTTTCTGAAATATAAATATACTTGATTAGACATATTATATCGGTCATAAAATCGTAAGGCTAACTCACCAATGAAGGGCCGTATCTTTTTCAATGCACCTCCGGTCAAATTTTCATAGTCTGCGAAACGCAGAAATTTCATGATGTTGATGAATCTATCCCTCGACAGGCAGCGCCATCGAAAAAGAAATTTGTGTATAATAGTTCTGCGGTTGACCAATAGCTTGCTATCGTCGGTTTCTTTACAATGCCCATTAAAAGGATACAAGCAAATGTTTTCTTCATTTCAGCTAAAGTCACATCAGTCCAACTCTCACATCTAGATTTGCTGGTCATTTCTGTTTCTGCCAAGTAGAGGCGCGCTCTGGTGTTTGTCCAGTCAACCAAATCTTGAAAGAGGGAATCTGGTAAACATAGATCAGTAAAAAATGTCTCTTTCAGCTCTATTTTTCTTCTATCAGGAAAATATTTTGGATTCAAGCCATGTAAACCGTAAAATGTATCATCACTTTGATGATCCATTGATTGATCTGTTTCATACCATATATCTGGAAGCTGTGTACTTGGATCCTCGAGATCTGAGTCGGTCTCATCACCTGAGAATTCGACTTCTTCCTCCAAATTCGAAATGTCTAAGTCGACCTCAGTAGTTGTCGCCATCATTCAAATCAAGTGAAGTCGTCAGAAATGCGCCATAGTATATAACTCTAGTCAGCAAACTTATATTTCTATGCCGTCAACAGGTTTGAATCAGCATTGTGTTTAATATCGATCGAATGCTCACGTCATTCTCTTTGCGATGATTCACATCACACTGCCATACATAGCAGTCGAATAGCGTGAGTGCGAATAAATTGTGGAAGATTGAAAATTTCCTAACATTTTATGACGGAGATCTCCGTCATCCGCACATAGTAGAGTGCAGAAATCTCCGTCACTGCATATGAAAGAATGCTACCAATGACGGAGATCTCCGTCATCCGCACATACAGCAAAATTTATTAGCAACGTAAGTGATGCTCTTTTGACGGAGATCTCCGTCATCCGCATATGTGATCAAATTTAAACGCAGCGAAAGGGTTAGAGGTTTGAATTATAATTATGGATTTCTTAGTAAGCATTAGCATTTTATTTTTTTAATTTGTTGATGTGTTGTGTTTTTGATACGTGCAGCTATGCATGCATATAGCGGGCATACATCAATACAGAATGTATGTGGAAAATAATTTGATGTAAGGAGAAGTTTTGTACATGTACTTACACTGCAATTATCTGTCTTGCATACAAGCACTTGCAGATGAATAAATTTAAGTAATGTATGCGTGCAATTGCCTTATATTAAGGTTTCCTTGAATACTTGTTTCAAAACGACACCCTGCGCCACTGGTAGGTAGAGTGCCGAAATGTCGAATAAAATGTCGGCATACTGTAAAAAATATTCAGTTTTTCTGTGGATTGCGTTCCTGTGGTCCAAAAAAATATTTGATAATTTTTAAGAAGCTAAATCTTTGCAGATTATTCCTTTATTTATATACTAGCGACATGGTATCTCATTATAAGTAGTATGAAACCGATTAGATATCAAAGGAATGAAAATTTGCTAGCAGGTGTCATAATTGAACAGAAATTCAGCTGATAATCCAAGAAATTTCATGAATCGCATTATGCGTGTAATGTAAGTCCTCATGGAAAAGTTGAGATCTTATTGTGCTCCTTGGCCGAAATTTCAAATTTTTGATTCAATTTTCATCGGCATGACTTTATTATTCACTTGATTTATGTTTCATTTCTTGAATCTGAATAATATTTCGGACCCATTTACATCTTTTAAAGTTAACTATAATCTTTGATTATGACATTTTGCTCTTTCTGTGGGAGGCAGCTTTCTATGTGATCACGCTTAACTAAATAATACTCATTAATAAAGTTGAGCATCAAAGCAAGAGCAACCCATCAAATTGCTAATTTAGCAAACATTACCTGTCCAAGGTTTTCATGACACGGACGATTTGTAAAATATCATCATTCCTGTATTGCTATCATGATCAGTCAATGAGTCAGGTGATGTCTTCAAAACTGCAGAAATTTGCTCATCTCACATATGGAACTGGGTCTCAAATCGAGTTCATTTAATAAGATTTAAACTGAATACACATTGGGTCAGTCTGGACATAAATTATTGCCTCGTTCACAATTGTCTTGGTGGCTACTAAACTTTATGAGATCATCAAGTAATCAATGTTTTTTGGCCAAGGCCTGCCCACCGGTCGACCTGATGACCGCTCTACGAGATATGTAACTGTATGACGACGACCCTAATGTACTGATTAAAGGCTCCTGTGTAATTTCGCGAACCTCGTCATCTAATTTAAAAGTTACGTGTGCAAGAGTTGCGCGCTCTTGGAACCTCAATGAATTCAGGATGACAGTGATGAGAAGGTTAATTGTTTTGCCAAGAATGATCGATTCAACAAGTTTTTATTGTAGATTCATCCATCTATGAGAATTACTGATGTGTGAATTTACCCGAGATGCAAAATGAACTGATGAACCGATAAATTGTCATGACTGGTGAAAGAAACGGTGATACAATTATTTTTCTATCCCATGAAACATACATACGTTCGCATGGTTCCATAATATCTAGTCTGGTGACCTTGTGGACTTTATAGATTAAGGCATCCTTGTCGAAATTGTGCTGCTGATATGATTTCCAAGCGCTTAAATACATGTGAAGGTGAATGGAGCCTGTAACCGCACCATAGTGCCCTCTCCCGAAACCTTGGGACCATGTGCCCATGCTGCTCTCCACATTCCTCGGTTTTTGTACAAAATTTATGTGAAGTTCTTGCATGCTTGATAGCATGGAGGAAGAGGTGAACGTAGTCACAATAATCATATTCTCTATTCCACTGGATTATAGATCATTTTTACGAAATTTGAAAATTAGTGCTTTTCAGTACGAGGAGAAATGTCATGATGAGAGAGCATAGCGATCGAGTCATGATATCTTTGCGAGTACTGAAACAGACTTTTCAAATCAGTGAAAGCATAGAGGTCGGATATCAAAGCTATCTAAGCCTAGAGAGGACATAAGACAACTATGATGGTACCAGTTTGGACTCTGACGGCGGGTCTAGTTCTGAACTTTCTGTCTTTTTTCTTGAAATACAATATCGGCCACGGAATTAGAAATTTCTTGTTTTTAAGGGAAATGAAGAACCTATATTTTGATCCATTCGTAGTTAAATACTGTTCTACAGCTATAGCTGAAAAATATACCCAAGGTTCAATATTTGGTGGCATGTCTTCTGTCTTTCAAAGCCATTTGGATTCGGGTTGGCATTGATAGAACAAGGTTTTCACACAGTTGAAAGCTAATTTCAGAGCACCAATCCTTCTTAATCACCTCTTGAAGATTGCCCAGGGACTTGATTTCGACTTTAGAGACTTTTTCCTTCATAATTGCCCAAAGATTTTCAATTGCGTTTAAGTCGGGTAAGTAGCTGGGCCAATCAAGGACATCGATTTGATTGGTGTGCAACCGCCCCGTCACAAACTTTGATTTATGGCATGGCTCTGAGTCATGTTGAAAAGTGTCACACGAAAGAAGGTTCATCCAGGTGGGTATTTATTTTGTCAGCCAGAATGCACTTGTGTCGCTGAGAGTTCATTGTTTCGCCTTTGGGGACGAAGCAAAGTCCCCCACGACCACCAGCTGAGAAACATCCCCAAACCATGACCTGTGGGCAATGTTTCACCGTCGATGTCACAAATCGTGGATTATTCGGATTTGATCCCGGAGGTCGGCGAACATATCCACGGAAATTATTGAATTGTCGAAGGACTGCTAGTGGCATCAGCGACTTCTTCGACGACATACGTACTGGCAACTTCAGATCAACGTGTTGTCTTCGCCTAATAGTGCGTGTCGAAACGCAAGAAAACGATGGGAGTGCGGCTTTTACTTGTGAAGAAGTAATGAAAGGATCGCTGTTCACAAGTCTCTTTACGAGAAGGTCATCTCGACGAGTCGTTTTTCTCATGGGGCCTCTTCGAATTGTGGGTTTTACACCATGGACAACACGATGCACTGTGGTATTGGACACTGACAGGCGCTCAGCGATTGCATTCTGTCGATAGCCCTCTTCATACAAAAGATGAATTTGCGATTTTGAAGTTGCACTAACGTCAGCTTTCCTACCCATCTGAGATGCAGACTTGATGAATTATGAAGCCAGAATATTTTTATGCATTAACTTGAAATTTAATTTTGAATTGATATAAATGGTAAGTAACGTATTTATTCCTAATGTGAAACTTAAATCTGATATGAAGAATCACAGATAGTTGATATAATGCATCACTAGAAGATCTATAGTTTGTCATTAACAACCAATATATGATAAAAGTTTCCTTTTTTTAAAAAAATTCTAATCCCGTGGCTGATACTGTAGCTTATTGTAAATGCCGATAATTTAAATTTTTTGTGCACAGCAAGATTCGCCTTAAAGTTGTCACCTGTCTGAATATTAATGAAAAAGGACCGTTGACAAAGTCTTCAGACCGTATTAAAGAAACTATAAAAATTACGAGAAAAATGTAAAGAATCTCTAGGCTGTACCTTTAACTTTATTAAACAATATTTCTGTTTCTCAACCAGCATCAGGCTCAGATAGCATTACAAATATGGTAAAGTTAACTGAACGGGAAATTTAAATTTCAGGAGTGACGTTTTGTTTTAGTTCTATGAGCTATCCTGGTTTTGATTCATTTGCGTTTGAAGATATGCATTATTCGTCTATCGGCGGCGTGATCTGACAAGCATGGCAGTTTCAGGTACATGTAGTCATGCCGCGTTCTGTTTTTCGCTTCTTGCCTCTAGATTGTTCAATAAATGCAGATGGACATTCGTGGCTTCTGAGGATCCTGTCAACCTCTTGCTGTTCCCGTATTTTGTTTTCTATGTTCGCACACTTTTCATTGATTCTTGTTCCTTCATTCATCAAGATACTGAAAAAAAGACGATGAGCTCCATGATTTCATGCCCCTCTACTCCAATTCTTGCAAAAATGCTGTTAACCGAGTTCAAGTTCTAATCGTAGAAGTGCGTCCTTTGTGCTAAGCTGCTGTTCACTGTATAATAAAATGTACGCTGCCTCTCAAAATGGCTGACGATGTCTTCTGTCTTTTGCTCAATAATATTTCTTTGTGAACATTCAATTTACGTGGTTTTTATATTTATTAAAATAAACAACAAGTTCAATCACTTTTTACATCTTTATTAAATAACTTTCAACATACCGCCTTGCGGCAGGAATCTACAACTGCTGTAGGTTTTTTAACGATTTGATCATTCTTTAGGTTAACAAAGATCGGTGCCTGCCTCAGCAGCTGAAATGAAGACCAACGAACAGCTGGTTTTAGTCTTGCTGATTGAAGCAAAAGCAAAAAGTCGGATTTCTATGTCTTTATGTTATTTTGAGGAACTTTTAGACTTTCAAAATGATCATCATGAATTTACAAAAGTAAAAATGTAAAGAGCGTACATAAAGAAGAGGCTTGACTGCTCTTTCTAAATTACATGCGATTTGAAAATTAAGTGATGTGATGCCTCTTATACGATCATAGCAGTCTTGTAAGTTAGAGGATATCCAGCATTGGGATATTCATTGCTAAATCGCTGTTAACATTTATGATTTTGATTGTCCACGCCCATTTCAATGTAGTTTCCAATGGAAGTTGAACGGTAACTCCGTTGGAAGCAGCCGTAAAGGTCAAAGGTCCATTCGATCCCAACAAACTCATTTTAGTGTTTGAAGTAGCTCTTATGGCTCCAAGAAAGAGCTTACCCTCGGCTGGCCATTGCAATGTCATCGCGTACACTGCGTTATTACCTGTGGTATACCACACGTTCTTTGTTACTGTATCATTCTGGTGCAGCCATGGCTTACTCTTGTAGATCGCCTCTCCATTGATACCAAGCCATGTTCCCATCTGACGCAGTCGTTCTTCAAAGATTGGGGTAATGCGTCCGTCCACGGTAGGTCCAACATCTATCAGAAGGTTTCCACCACAGCTGATTGTTGAGATCAGCTGATCAAGAATCTGCTCGATGGTCAGGAACTCGGCCAGCACAGCTTCTCTTCGGTATAACCAGGCTTTTTTGTCGATCGTCATTGCATTTTCCCATTTGTGACTTAGCAACTTTCTAGGGTTATAACGATCAGCAACATTATAGTATCCGCCATGTTTACCATTGGTGCCAGTACCCCAACGATCATTCGTGACGACGGTATCTTTTACTGGACTGTCGTTGTATAACCATGCTAGAAACTCCTGAGACGTCCAGTACTCCGGAGAAGCCTCCCAATCTCCATCTGACCAGATCACTTCAGGCTTATAATTATTGACAATTTCATGTAACTCAGGAATTGTTTTTTCCTTCACGAAATTCTGTGTTTTGAATCCGGATGCCTTGTCCGCATCATATTTCTGATTGAACCATTCATATAATGAATGATAAAGACCAAATCGAAGATCAGTTCGATTGCGAATGGATGCCGCTAGATCTCTAACAAGATCTCGCTTAGGTCCAACATCAACGGAGTTCCAGTTGAAAGAGACATCAGTCTTCCAGTTACAAAAACCTTCGTGATGTTTACTGGTGAGGACCACATACTTGGCACCAGCAGCTTTGAAAAGATCAGCCCATTGGTCTGGGTTATAGAACTCGGCAGTAAACTGTGCAGCAAAGTCGGCATAAGTAAAGCCAGGTTTATAGTTTTTCTTCATAAATTGGACATCGCCGGGATGTTTCAATACTTTCCAATAGTACCAAAACCAAGTGGATTCAAAACTTGGGACTGAAAATACTCCCCAATGAATGAATATTCCAATCTTCGCTTCATCGAACCATGCAGGCAGAGGTCGCTTGTCTAGAGAGTCCCATGTCGGCATATACTTCTGTTCCTGATTCCGTGAAGGGACAGTAGAAGCTATTTCGAACGTCAGCGCGATGCAGATAGCAATTAGCATGATGACAGAATACCTCATCGTACAAGCAGGACAGCCGCGGTCATACTCTTGTCACAATTTTCAATTCAGCAGCACATATGCTTTATGACTGTCACTAGCAACTATAAACAATAATTCTGATTTGTCTCTGTATATTAACAATGGGATCAAATCACGGACCCAATTTATAAAACAGTGATAACTAATAAAATCATAAAATTAGCGAGACGATTAAATGAATATGACGTGATAGAATCAACATTCTCATAAGATCGAATTGCTCTTACATAAGCAATCATTGATATAGCGGACTTGGAACAGGAATTCCCATAGAAAGAATAGGGTATAGACCAAATGAAGCTACTGATAATATAGTCGTGTTTTTGCTAACATTTAATTATGGACACATTTGCTTGATTTGCAGTCATAAATTCCAATTTAATCGGATACCAATGCGCATAATTCAACATTTAAAAGCACTTCTATGCGTTAAAGCAGTATAAGACAAACACATATGATGAATGCATTATATTAGCAAAATTATGTTTTGCAGAACTCATCAATTACATAGAAAAAGCAAAAAAAGGCCTGTTCGGCATGTTTAGATCACCAAACTATATTACCATTTCAATCAGCTTCAATCCATTTAGGAATAATCGCTAATGAATAACTGTCAAGTGCATATTTACAATATTTAATGTAACAATGGCATTCACGTATGCAACGGTCTTTCAGTCCATCTTTACATATTACAGGATGAGCTCATGGCACAATGAAATCATTAAACATTACATGTAATCAAAAAACATAACTACGTCAGCGATTGCAAGATATAAATCATGTCTTCAAAGATCTTTTAAAGGAGTATAGGGATTACAGAGTTCCTTACATCTCTTGCTAAGGAATTCCACAATGCGGTTGCCGCGTAGGAAAATGATCTTCTTCCAAAACGTGTCCGATAATTACGAGACTACTGAATTCGGTCATCATCAGATGAACGCGACGGCCGCATGGGAACATATACGGATACGAGATCTGACACATAGGACGGATAAGTGCCCTGAAGAATCTTATATACCATGACACTAATTTTTAAGTTTATCCATTGACTGATACGTAACCAGTGTAAATCAGAATGCTGGACAGCTATATAGAATCGAATTACAGTGACCAACTCGAGAAAGAATCGTAGTGCACACCACTGTCAATATCAAGTCAAAATCAAAAAAAGGGGACCATGTTTATAAAAGAGTAAAACACCATGTTCACAAGAATGGCATCAAAGTCATCTTTGAAAGCAAATTTCACCTCTATACGATCATAGAGATGGGCCAAACCACGGTAACGCTCGCTACATTTGATAGCAAAACTCGATCGAAAACCAACATTCTCTATGATACGATATTCTTTTTGAATATTCTGAAGACACAGTTTGATGTAACACGACATCGACCTATATCAATTTCATACTATCTCTACATTTGTGTGCAGAGATAATTTAATATGGTAACGCTCGCGACAGAGATAAATATTTCATTATAGATTTTTTGAGGTTGCATTGATATTTTATCTAAACTAAGGACCCTGTTGTCTCAAAAACGAAATGGCAGATAACTAATGAATAGTTGATGATTTCTTCATGCTTGAATAAATTACTGAAGGCACCGATTGAGAGATTTCAATCAATCTTGACAGTAGCGTTCGCGGCAAGCCGTAGTAACGCTCGCGACATTATCTAATAAAATTAAGGATAACATAAATTTTGCCATTAAATTTGTCATCACAGAAGATAATAATGAAGATTACAAGATTGAACGATTAATTTAGAAACAGCACACCAAACATTTTATTTGTACCGGAATCATAACACAGAAGTTAAGCATAATATCAGATGAACGTCAACATCGGAGAGTACCATATCTTGGGTAGCTATAGCCATGAATCATAAACAAGCTTTTGTCACTTGAGGAAGAAAATTAACCTAGGACAGGAAATAGAACTTCTTTAGTCCTTGTACAAAGTACATATACTTACCCCCCTCCGCTTTTGCCATTGTACTTAGGCCTACAAGACCAGGCCTCGCTTTGATGTAGGCACATGAATTAATTTTGTCTGTGTTGTAGGTTAAACAACTTCAATAAAGGATTGAGCATATTAATGAATGCAAAATATAGTCCATATTGGCATTGCTATCTTAATTTCAATAACAAATATGAACTAGATAATTGCAATTAGGCCAACAATCAGAATACTGTAAAGCAATTTGCAGCTGTCTGTAATAAATTACACTTTCTGAGTAATTGGCAAAATCTGATATAGGCCTACATGTCATTAGAGAACTCGAGATCTCGGTATTTGATAAATATTGATTCTCGAGATTGAGATTCGAGATCGAGATTAAATTCAGCAAGTGTATGTCATGGTAACGCTCACGACAGACATTAAATTTATTATTTACCAGGAAGTAGACTAAGAATAACTTTGTTGATTATAACACCGATTAGCAATCATGGAAAGTCGATAATCTTTGGTAGCACAACCTGGCTAATCATTCTTATGCACGAGGGAAGAAACATATTCTTTATTTTAGGTAACGCTCGCGACATTCTAATGTAGAAATTTGATATTTTCTGAAGAGTTATAATTAAATTTTACAGAAACTTGTTTTTCTGACACATTGACTAACGTGACATCTTTTTAGCATCACAAACGATTTTTCAACTTAACATTTACATTTTCATGTACAAAATGCATTGAAGCACACAGCACATAAAATAGGGGCATAACTGAAGCATCTATAATAGTTTTTAGACTATCCTTTGTCATCTATGCAGACATATTTCATCTCTTTTGCTAGCATACGTCTAAATGTAGACAGCATACTACATCATGTTCATCAGCAGTTTCGTCTTGTAAAAATTCCGAGTTTGGAGCACTTAATAGAGAGAGATATGCATATATTGATTGAATTGGATCACAAATGGGAATCAGAAGCTACACATCAATTTCATAGAAGCAGTTAAAGAAGTTAGTGATTGCGTATAATCCGAAGTGATCACTGATCAGTCATGTCATCTTCCTGCCAATCATGATAGGTGGATGATTTTAATACACATTTTTTGGAAAGAAAAAGTTACGGCGTTTTGAAATCCTACAATAAGGTACGCAGATTCGACCACTGAGTAAGTTCGTTAAGATAAACACCTTATGGAAGTTTCGATAAACTCCACTTGAACAAACAATTTCAGAGCAGCAGATGCTCTTCCTTGAGCCAAGTCAATCACTCGCGCACAGTTTTTTGATTTTGAAGCAACGATTCTGAACAACGTGCAACCTTGAGGAATCTCCCTTCGGCAGATCCATGAAAGCTGGACAACCGTACTCAATGAGGGAGCGTATCAACACATAAATCAAAATAAATTGCTCTTGGGTGGTATGCGGCTTCATACGTCTCAAGATATACATCCATTGCGCACACTTTCTCTCCAATAAGTCGACATGCGACTTCCAGCCCAAGGAATCATTCAGCATGATGCAGCTTTCTCACGCCTACAACGATGCAAATTTCGTCGACGCACTTCACCAAACAATTCGTCGGGCAGATGGGTAAGGAGTAAGGAGTCCTGGGACACGCCGCTTGTAACTAGCTTCAAATCACTTTTTGAATTGTTGCTGTCGACCATACAGGTATACAGAATGGTGGAATACAGGATGTTGGAAATTTAAACTGATGCAACACAGCTAGAAGATCATGATGACAAATGCGATCGAATGCCCTCGTAAAATCAAATTAACGCTGCCGCACCAAACTTTAGGTCATCGGAGCCGTAATAATAGCGTGAGTCGTTGATAAAGACTTTCGAATTTCATATTGTTGCTCACCCAAACAATTGGATAAGTGGGGTCTCAATTCGTCGATCATAAGTCCTTCTGCAATTTGCAGGCTTGCCGTTTGGATTGGGATTGGGTTGGGATTGGGCTACCAAAAATCCACCCAGTCCCAATAAATCCCAATAGATCCCAATAAGCACTCTACCAACAAAATATACATGTAATCGTTGACATACGTCAGTACGTTACAAATGTTTTCGGATTGTACAGAGGAGTTCATTTTGCTGTTTCTCCAGTCTGACATTCCCTCTCTCGAATTCGAGCATTGAGAGCTCTTAGCGTGATCCACACAAATTGACGCAGTTAACAAATTAACTCTACTCTATGGCTTCACTTCCTTAGTTGCTAAAAATAATGCTACTAAAGCATATATGCAATAGTATGTATAGGCCTACACAATTCGCCTGTACGTTATCATGCGCTTCGCCGCTTCTGTAATTAAGCTATACATTGCAAGCTATTCAGGCCTATTTAACCGTATAAGCCGCTGTCTACTGCCTCTTGCCTACTGTACGTGTGAGCCCGTGTAGCAGGCTGTTTACTAACAACGCATTATCCGATATCGGCTTAATTAATACCAAGTGTGTTTGTAGTTCATACATACATATTAGCTAAACACGTAGACCCCTATAAGCTCTTGGGTGAAGGCAGTCTCGGTGCAAAATTTAGCCAAACAGTGCGCCTGTTATACATTATTGTATAAAATCAATTAAAGCACATATTACTATTAAGGCCAGTCTAGTCGTAGGCTTACGTCCATGGACTTCGTCAATTCAAAGAGTATCACATATGGCAGGCCTAAACGGTAAGCCCCGATGCAGCTTGGGGTCAAATTGCGTACGTTTTTAGCTCTAAAGCAGGCTATTGGGATATCTATTGGGCAATGAAAATTCTCATTGGGATTGGGTGGGATTGGGCTGGAAATTCATCCCAACGGCAAGACTGGCAATTTGGGCTGAAATAGGTAGTAAGCTGATGGGACGAATATTCGAAACCGACACATCACCGAGAGATTTCAAGACAGGAACAACTGCCGCATTGTTCTAAAGTGTTTGAAATTTTCTCTGACTAAGACATTCCATGATTAAGGCACGAAGAGATCGAAAGAACATCATCACAACCTAAGGCTTTTATAGTTAGACAAGACAAGATTTCCAGCTGTTTTCGAATCCAAACGACGGTACTCATTCGTCATCTGTCAGCTCATCAAAATTTGGAAGAGCTACTTGTGGATTCATCATATTGCAAAACTGTTTATTTGCTTGATCAAGACCATCAGGAAGTAAAGAGTAGCTATCGAGTAGGTCACTGATATTCGCAGCACGCCCCCTGCGCTCCATCTGAACGAAGGACCACAACCCTTTAACAGAGTTAGATTTCTTCAAGAGGTATCGATGTCTAGTTTTGAAGACTTCTTTCTTAAGTTAGTCTTTTAGAGTACTATAAAGATTCCAAGTTCGATTCTGAAATGCTTCCCATCGATTGTAATAATACTAATAATAGTAATTGGCTTTATTGCGAAATGACAGACGCATATCGTTTACAAAAATGACATAAAAAGACAAAGGACAAAGAAAAGGAAAAATCAGTTACTGTGGTTAACTGTTACTCAGAAAAAGTCCCTATGGATCATTCGATTGATGAATGTCCTTCCGTTATTCGTACTAATTGTCTTTCTCTGCAGCCGGTGCAGTCTTGGTCTGAGATTCCTGCTTGCTTATTAGAAACTTGTTTATTAATTATTTCACAAATGACGTCATCCACGTTGCATCGGCATTAGTGAGAAATATCTCTCATCGCCTCCTTCATATACATAAGACAGTCGACATTTTTCATCTATGTTGACCACAAAATAAAACGTTTGAAGACCACTCTATACAAACTTTAGCTCAAAGGGCAAAAATATCAGAAAGTCTGAGATCGTAGAATATTGTTACATGAACTTGACGTGATTTGATAAAACCACAAGGACGAACTGAGATGCAGTTATGGTCTGAACTACCATCAGCGAAAATTTTGTCCAATTCAGTATTCAATCGAGTAGGCCCGATCACAAGGTTTTGGAGAAAAAATTTTGCGTCAACTCAAAAATGATTCATGCATTGATCATACCGATTAAAATCCCCAGCAACGATGAGACCGTGGTATGGATAGCTAGCAAGAAGACCATCAACAATGATACAGAAAGTGTCACAAAAAGCGCCGAAAACATAAGCCAGCATTCCTGGCAGCAAGTATAATCCGATAACTATAGTTTGGAAAGCTGGGATTCGCACACAACATAGCTCAATGACATCAAATGCAGGAAAATAGAGCTTCACTGCCCTCAAAGAAGTCTTGCTCCGAATAGCAACTCCGCCGTGACCAGAGTCGCCGGACCTGTCGTTACAAAGAAGACTGTAACCATGGATATTAAAGGCTACAGAAGTAGCTGACGAGGTCAACTATGACTCAGTGTAGACTGCTGTATCGGGATTTCAAGCAAACACTTGACATTTGAATTCGTCAAATTTATTATTGATTGAACACAAGTTGATGAGGAAAATAGCTGGTGGCTTCACTCTTCAACGGTTAGGTTTAAAATCACTAGTCAAAGATCCTCACTAACTATATCAACCACCATTATATTGATAAAAAGCTTTTCGTTTTTTGATAAACACTTTATCACCAGGATTGCCGCAACAATGCTAATAAGCACGTCTTCTCAGTTCACTTAGCTTCCGATCTGAGGAGGTAAATCTTCCTGCAGAAACACCCGCTTTAAGGGATGGCAAGCCTCCATAAGGTGCCGAGCTTTTGACAAAAAAGTTCTTGCAGTTCGCTCATTCGAGCGTATAACATGACGTGACCAGTCTCGGTTTACCATCAGCACGGGGTTTTATAATGCGGTAAACATCTTTAAAACTCTCAACCTCATGAGAAAGATCCAAAGTCTCAGCAATTAAAAAAACTGCCTGACTAGTGTTAGAGACATGCTTGTTGCCAATACTGAAAGACACCTCTGGGATATTGCGGTCTTTAGAGTCTAGGAAGTAAATACTTTTAAAGAATGAACACATTCTTTAATGCCTTCCAGTTGTTTTGAGTAAGCTACTTGTAGATAATCGACATCTGTCTTCAGCCTTCATTGACTTTCGCAGCAAGCCCTGCGAGCTACTTGCACTCAGAAATGTCTCATTTCAACGAACAGCGGGAAAGTCTGCCTGAAAAGTACAATTATAAAATATGAAACATGACAATAAATAAAAATAAAAAAATAGAAATAAAATATAAAAATGACAAAACTTTGAGCATTTGAGTGATGAAATAAATGTTAGATCATCACGTTATTAAATGCTCCAAACTCGAAAATGAATGGATCTACACAAACAAATGGAATTTTTGCGATGTTTGACCCACGACTGGAGTTATAGCTTAAGCATTGTCGTTTTACTGATGTTTGGTTACAATCTACAAATTAAATACGATAAGAAGCTCGTGTGCGAATTTAAGAAGAAAACGTCAGTAGCTCTCAGACTAATATAATATATCACAGATGTCCCTGCTGATACTACTCATTACCTTTCATTTTGTGTGGGAGTGAAAAGATATCTCTTCTATGTAAACTGCTGGGAGGAAAAATCAACTTTTCAGTCCCACGGGATCACAAAGCTAACTTTTCCTCACACAGATAACTTTTCTTGTGTGAGCTCCTGTGTAAAAAAATCATAGAAGTCTGTAAGCAAGTTATTATTAGCCAGAGACTACCATGATTAGGATTAGCTCATTCATAGATTTCGCGGTATAGCCATCAATTTCTTAATGAACAAAATACATCTAAAAGTCACAACATGAATAGCTACATTATTTCAAGAGGTAATAAACGCTTACTTCCTTAGCTATCTGTCCATCCCTCGCTGGGCTCGGGCTGTACAACCATGGATTTCTATATAGATTGTTCATTCAATTGAAGAAAAGTGTCATTTGATTGAAGAATTGAGGCGTCATTCGATTAGCGAACTATGTCATTCGAATAAAGCATTGTAGCATCAGATTGAAGATATCTTGCTTTTGAATAAAGAGATATCTCTTTTGATTGCAGAATCTTGTCATTTGAATAGAGAATCATAGCAGTCAAATAAAGAAAAAAATTTAAATCATTCTCTTTGACGTGTAATTCGTACTAACCATGCCGAGAGGGAAAGATCTAGCGCGTACTGATATTGAGAGAGTTATTGAGTTGGTTTACAATCAGGGCAGAGCAGTCAAAGACGTTTCAATGCTACTAGGAATCAAGATTAAGGCAATTTATTCCATTTTGCAACGACAACGACAAAGTTTAGCGTTAAAAGAAGAACAGCACAGTCGCAAGCGAGGGGGCAACAAACCCAACATCCTTACAGATGAGCATACTGATTTCATTGATCAATGCCTGTCTGTCGTTTGTTCCTTACCAGCCGCCGCACTTACGAGGCGGTTAAATGATCGATTTGAGCTAAATGTCAGCGTTTCCACAACAAGGCGAGCGATACGGAAAATGAGATTCACCCTAAAGCTGATAAAGAATGTACCGTACCAGCGCAACACGGAAGAAACGATTGAACGGCGCCATCAATATGCCATGTGGTTGACTGGCATCTCTCCTCGTCTAATTCGAATTTAGTAATTATTGACGAAGCAGTATTCAACAGTGGACTACGAAGAAACAATGGGTACAGTTGCAGAGGATTTCCTGCAGTGCGGGTATCCGCGTCAGCTCGATCTCGTAATTTGACGATAATTGGCGCAATGAATGGATCAAAGGGTTCCTGTTCTTTTTCAAAGACCAATGACCGAGCTGTCATCGACTTCATTCAATCACTGCAAGCCAAAAGTTTGCAAGACCCTGATGGATGTGATGTTGATCCTGATAATATCATTTACATCGTCTTCGATAATGCTCGGATACACACAAAGAGAAGTGTACAAAATGAGTGCTTTTCTGAGACTCGAGAGAACGTTCAGTTTGTGTTGAAGTTCTTACCTGTTTATAGCCCTTTCCTATATCCGATCGAAGAGGCATGGAGCCATTCTAAGTTTGAAGTTCGTGCAGATAACTTATCTGGAAATGACACATTGATCACCAGAGTTTCTTGTGCAATGAGCAATATAACTCTTGAGCTATCCACACATACACCGATCATATGATGAAATTTCTTCAGCCGTGCCTGCGTCGTGAGCCGATCATTGGAGAATCCGGAACAGCAGACCAACGGGAAATGGAAAGATACCAACTTGCACAGGAAGAGGCAGAAAGACTATTTTGTCGAAGACGCGAAATCGCGAATATAAGAAATCAAGAACGTCGACTTGCAAGAAGAGCAGCAGCCCAAGAAAGAAGACGCCAACGTCTTCTAGCAAGACGTAGTGAACTGTGAGGATCTTTGAAGTGTGTGTATACTAAAAAAGACAATATCATTCATTGTCTCAGTTGCATTCTATAAGTTTAATTATATGTAGAACTTACACTACTCGATGACTTTTAAACAATGTTTTTAATAAGTATCTAAAGATACTATTCCATGATTCTTCATTAAATTCTCCACTGCAATTCCAACATTCGAAAATTACTTTTTCATAAATTTCCATAATAGGCTGTTTTAAAAATTGAAGTCAAAAACAAGAATGAAATGAAAAATGATTGAAAAAAGTAATAAAATAAAACTCAATGTAAAGATGACAATTTGAATCTGTATGATTCACTAGTCCCGACGATGCGACTAATGTGCCTCAAAATATCGGCAGAAAATAGAATTAATTTACGTCATGTAGCATTTCTTCTTTTACAGCACATGACATACATAGTAGCATCGTCCTTGATAGTAGCCATTAATTAGCCTTGACCTTGAAATCCCATTGTCACAAAAATTGAGATTTATTCTTTTAAAGTATATCCGACAACAACGTAGACATGTTTACAAATTTTCAACAGCTTGTTGAAGGCAATTTTTGGAATTTGAAATCATCAGGGTTTTCTCGTATTTGATCACGTTGCTTTTTTCTGCATTAGCTATTATCAAATATGTGAACATGATATCGATACGAACATTCCTGAAATGAACAGGTATCATGTTGTTGGAAGAATTGAATGACAAAATGCATATAGGAAAGAATCTCAGCAACATCGTTGTTGTCTGTGACAACGCGCCATGTCACTCACAAATTGAATCGAGAGTGACAGGTGGAATTATAACGACTCAGACCATACTCAGCACAGCTAAATCCAATCGAATACATTTGGAGTGTTATCAAGAGTTTTATCAAGCAACACTTGCTAATTCCACCTACAACAGAGGCTGAAGTGATTGAACAAAGACAGAAGCATCTGGAAATAAAGCAAAGTGCGATCTCGTCACTTATGTTGATCGACACTTGTTTTCATTTGTACTTTTGTTGTTGACAAATAAATTACTATTATTATTAATGTACAAACATCTTCATAGGATTAATATATCCCTGATAGTAAACTAAATCAGTACTACCTCTCTAGGTGTCAGAACATGCTAGATCTTTCCCTCTCGGCATGGTTAGTACGAATTACACGTCAAATAGAATGATTTAATTTTTTTTCTTTATTTGACTGCTATGATTCTCTATTCAAATGACAAGATTCTGCAATCAAAAGAGATATCTCTTTATTCAAAAGCAAGATATCTTCAATCTGATGCTACAATGCTTTATTCGAATGACATATTTCGCTAATCGAATGACGCCTTTCTTCAATCAAATGACACTTTTCTTCAATTGAATGAACAATCCGGTAGTATATAGTACTATAGGATATACTATACTATTCCGGATTGTTCATTCAATTGAAGAAAAGTGTCATTTGATTGAAGAAAGGCGTCATTCGATTGAAGAATTGAGGCGTCATTCGATTAGCGAAATATGTCATTCGAATAAAGCATTGTAGCATCAGATTGAAGATATCTTGCTTTTGAATAAAGAGATATCTCTTTTGATTGCAGAATCTTGTCATTTGAATAGAGAATCATAGCAGTCAAATAAAGAAAAAAATTTAAATCATTCTCTTTGACGTGTAATTCGTACTAACCATGCCGAGAGGGAAAGATCTAGCGCGTACTGATATTGAGAGAGTTATTGAGTTGGTTTACAATCAGGGCAGAGCAGTCAAAGACGTTTCAATGCTACTAGGAATCAAGATTAAGGCAATTTATTCCATTTTGCAACGACAACGACAAAGTTTAGCGTTAAAAGAAGAACAGCACAGTCGCAAGCGAGGGGGCAACAAACCCAACATCCTTACAGATGAGCATACTGATTTCATTGATCAATGCCTGTCTGTCGTTTGTTCCTTACCAGCCGCCGCACTTACGAGGCGGTTAAATGATCGATTTGAGCTAAATGTCAGCGTTTCCACAACAAGGCGAGCGATACGGAAAATGGGATTCACCCCAAAGCTGATAAAGAATGTACCGTACCAGCGCAACACGGAAGAAACGATTGAACGGCGTCATCCCTGATAGTAAACTAAATCAGTACTACCTCTCTAGGTGTCAGAACATGCTAGATCTTTCCCTCTCGGCATGGTTAGTACGAATTACACGTCAAAGAAAATTGTTGAAATGTTTTTCTTTATCTGACTGCTATGATTCTCTATTCAAATGACAAGATTCTGCAATCAAAAGAGATATCTCTTTATTCAAAAGCAAGATATCTTCAATCTGATGCTACAATGCTTTATTCGAATGACATAGTTCGCTAATCGAATGACTCAATTCTTCAATCGAATGACGCCTTTCTTCAATCAAATGACACTTTTCTTCAATTGAATGAACAATCTATATAGAAATCCATGGTGCAACATAGGTGCAGTAGGAAAAGGTGATATTTCCTCTCTCAAGAAAATAGCTATTTCTTGAACCATCGGACATTGCGGACCGATGGTCACAGAGAAATGAGATTGTAAATGTGGTTGCCTACATTTAGATATCAGTCCGCAACAGGCAATAATTCTCCATTGGAAAAATTGTTATATGAATAGTTTCTCCCTGCCGTTTTCTGCAACCCAATTTCTCCAGAAGAGCGAGAGCTTGCCTCCAACTCTACACCCAATGCGGGTTTGAGTCTCTTCAACCCAGTCGAAGCATCTGAAGCAAATTATGACTCTTCATGACTAGCTACAGTCATCCCATCCAATGCCATCAAACAGCCAAGCGACGACTTCGATTCAGTGAACCATTTCCGAACAAAGCAGTCTTGTCGGAAAGACCCGACGAACAATGCGCAAGGCAAAAGAAAAAGATAAAGTGAAGAAAATTTGTTCAAAGCTTTCAAAAAGTCAGGTAGATCATTTTCATCGGGTGATTCAGCATAAAAAAGTGACTGGCTGAATGTTCTGCCTTGACATCACGTAATTTTGATCTATCTACGACAGAGTTCCGTGATGGTCTCTCTTTTCGGTATGAAAGACTGATGAATAACCTTCCTTCAGCTTGTGATATGTCTTCCGCTAACCATGGTCTTCTGAATTGCAAGATTGGAGGACTCATTAAGCAGCGCCATAATGAGATCGCAGACGTAATTGTTGACCTCTCTGACTTGTTTTTGGGGAAAGGAACGTTATGAAAAAGCCAGTTATCAGAGAGAGATTAGTGGAGGACACAGTGAAGATTTTCTTGTCCGAGGAGTGTGGACATCACAGACTATAGCGTTGTTTAACATTCAGACCACTCTCGAACACAGGTTCTTGCGACAACAGAGAAGAGGAAGGAACTGAAGCATAGAGACATGCGATTTTCGAAGATGCGATTTCAACCTACTTATCTTCTCATGTAATGGAAAATTTGGACCTCAAACCAAATCCTTCCTCAAATTGATGTCACACAAGCTGGAAAAGAAGCAGGATGATCATTTTCAAGGTATAAGATCAGTTTTACATACTAAGCTGATGTTCACTATCATCAGAGCCTCGAGCCACTGCATACGAGGCTCTCGCATAAAGTGGAGAAGTAAAATGGGGCTAGAGGACATTTCCGGATTCCAGAGTTTCTTTTATCCCGAGAATTCGTAACTAATTCCTCAGCACCTTTGCTTTTGTACTTGGCTGTTACATTTCAATGAGTTTGTTATCTCTTTTTATCTTTGAATATAGTTCATGAGTTCGAATAATTCTCCATTCCGGTCCATATTGCTACATAGCTACCCGCCCTATGGATCTTTGTTACAATAATTTAGACGTAAGCCACGTGCACTTTATAGCCCACTTTATACACGCTGTATACACGTTGGCCTTCAATCAGTCAACTTCATGTTCTTCATGAAAAGATGAGGACTAAATTATGAACGCCTGTTTGTAAATATCTTGGATCATCTTTGAGATCCAAGATTGTATATATCTTGAAAATCTTAGATCATTCGTTGAGCTATGTTTTTTGAATAAATATTTAAATCTTGATATCTTCGAAAAGATAGATTTCATTTTGCAACAAAATAATAGGTTAGCAAGGTATGTTTAATAATACATTGGTGGCCTATTTTGTATACATAATATGTGTACTCCGTTCGAATTAAACGCAAGTGAAGCTGCTTTATTCTACATCTGACAAATTATACGAAATACGGGTGCCGTCTTTGTTGTAAAACATGCGCCAAATTAAGAAAAATGCAGAATTGTTGTCCTACGATGCCCATTTAAGTGGTATTTTTTAAGAGGTAAATGGGACATTTGTGCACGCGTGAATGAAATCGCTGAAACAAATCAATTGACCTTTTGCGCGGAACCGAATTATGCAGATTCTACTGTGGTTTCAAAAAGGGATATGTACCTAAATCGCTATTATCGTAGCATGCATTTAGTTTCATGAACATTGTGCACGCTACTGTAGGGCTGTTAGAGAAAATATAACTATCGACATGTCTGTTTTATGTAACCTACTGATGCGCAGGCCCTGAACTATTAAAATGGCTCGATCTTTCTTGCTTGCTAACGTATGTCGGAATAAAAGATCTGGAGTAGATAACACGATGCTATACATAATTTACAGGAAGCCCTATAAAAAACAGCAATTCCATTGCATGACATCCTTCTTTGCGATTGGATGGTGATGCCAAGATTTTTTCAGTGATGAAGTTTCAGTCAACATACATATGCATTCAGGTTTGTCAGAGTACGGAAAAGTAGATCTACATATTTCTTGACTGACATCACTGGTTCGGTGTGGAATTTTTCATACCGGTTCAACATCCATAGACGAATTGCTATTGATTACGCACTCTGTACACGTAGGTCTACATGCATGCTGACATGCGTTTTTAGCAGTTTAATAACGATGCGCCTACGGAATGAATAATGTTTTATAGTGAATTATTATCTTCACATGCTATTAGTCCGGCAGCTAGAACGAGTTTCTGCAGAGAACGAGGCCGAAAGTGAGACTTTCACAGATTAATGTGCACCCTATGCCTACTACGAATTGTCGCGTCTGCCGAGTTCCAGTGAGTTCCTCTTCTTGTCAGACAGGATCAGAGAAAAACACATGTAAATCCAATGGGACGCAGATTGCGGTTCTTGGCAAAAATGAAACTTTCTAAACGAAAAGTGCTAAGCCCAGAGTCATAATTTTTGACATTGAATGTCTTCACGTCATCACGTTTCATGTTCATGCACCCCTGACTATAAAGCTAAACACATTAAGAATTGGCGAGCCTCTTAATGTCGGCAAACGCAAAATTTTATGCAACTTTATCCACTTTCAACAGCATTCTCACATACATGGCCAATCAGAAGCATGATAATAGCACATGCACATCATTGGAAATGACCTGAAGACATTCAATGTCAAAAATTATGACTCTAGACTTAACACTCACTCTCCAGTTGATAAGCGAAAGCACAAAAAAATTCATTTTGACAAAAAAGCTGCAAATTGCGTCCCATTGAATTTACAAGTGTTTTTCTTTGATCGTGTCTGACAAGAGGAGGAACTCATTAGAACTCGGCAGACGCACCGATTCTTAGTATGTATAGGGTGCACATCATTCTGTGAAAGTCTCACTGTCGCCATCGTTCTAGCAGAAACTCGTTCTGGCTGCCGGACTAACAGTTTAAACTTAGGCATATCATATGAAATATATTGTATATGCGTATATATCAAATTAAGTACATATGTGCTAGACATATTCTCGTGGAAATTTTCGGATTGTTTGCGCTCCCTAGCGTTCATGAGATTAATGCAAGAAACTATCATTATCTTGATAATACAATGAATATCTTCCGCCTCCATAGCTTGATAATTCATACAAACGTCTGTATATACTGTAATTATAACTACTGTCTGTGTCGGTTGCCGAGCCCTATCAAATGAGTCAGAGTAGCTATCCTTCTCAGGGATGAACCTTTTTAACGTGGGAATAATCAACCAATCTTCAGCATTTTCCTCCATATTTCTTTACACGCTATTATTATAAAAAAAGAAGCATTGGAAGTCAAGGGGAAATGGTTTAATTGAGCACACGACCTAGCACTGGCTGGGCATTATAGCGCATTGAGACTAATACTCAGCTGTCTAGTCTTTAGTTGCCTAGTATTGTGCTGCAGTATGCCCTATTGAATGAGAAAATGATGTGGACTGTTGCTTGTATTCATCACTTACATCATTACTTGTGAGCGTTTGAATATGATTTCACCTAACAGCGAATTGTTTTCCAACAAAATATGGTTGGTCAACAACAAACAATGGTTTGGTCGTTCTTTCTGTATCCACAAATAAGGCTATTCTGAATAAAAAATATGCTGACTGGAAATTATTCTAAAATATCGCCAAATTTGACCAAGATTTCCTTGCTATCTGGCACTTGCCAAATTTTGTCCTCATTTTACTAACGCAGAGAGGATATGAAAGAACATACCGATATGAACTTTGAATATTACTAACCAAGCTTTGAAGTATCCTCGGACAATGTTCGGCACATACAGTCTCACCGTTTTGATTTTGGGATAATTTGTTACATATTCTACAATTATTGTGTTTACTTTTTTACATTTTTACATACGTCAGTACGAACAACAAAAAAACTGCGCAATGTTTTAAAGAAAAAATGCAAAAAAGTAAACACATTGATTGTAGAATATATAACAAATTATCTCAAAATTATAACTGTAAGACAGTGTGTGCTGTCTATCAATGCCAGGGTTGCCGTGGGTATGGAGATTCTGTGGGGATCCCCATGGATATGGGGTGGGCATGGGAATTGAAGACATCCTCACAGCTCCCATAGGGCTTCTATGGGGATTCTGTGGGGATTCTGAAGATTTTTGACATTCACTAGAAACAATCGGAACTGACATCATATCACACAATCAACTTCGATGTTGAATTACAAAGTATCATGCAATCTACTCATCTCACCACTTAAAATGCATTAAATATCAATGATGATCATTTTTACATTAGTAATACACGTTCAATAATTTTGAATTTCTTGTAATGATAGTTCCAGGGGTGTCAAGGACGTCTGAAGTGGAAGAATTCTGCAAGTCTCCTTTGCTGCAGAGCCGAATGGAGACTTACAAATATTTGCTCTAATAGTATATATAGCTGATAAAATAATTTGTGATATAATTAAGCTTGCGTGATCGATGCGATTAATCCTTAATTTTTTTAATTAATTTAATTTAATCCTAGATTTTAAACTAATTACGATATAGAAGACCTGTTGGGTCCAACCCACAAGGCAAGACACATGATAATGTTGAATGATTTTCGTCGGATACATGAACAGTGTGATAAAGATTTCTCACACCAAATCATTCAACTGGAAGCCATCTACTCGCATTGCAGTCATAGTTACAATGAAAGCTCAGATTTTCACTTGTCCACGACTTGTCAGAACTTTCACTTTCATCTGATAGGCATCCTTAACTGCACACTTAAGTGTACCTCAATAAATGGTTCATTGTGCTGCATTTCATCATCATACACAAATGGGTCAAAATCCTCCCAATTCTTGTGCAATAATTCGATGACATGAGTGGTCGAGAATATCAGGATGATTTTCGTCGAAGTCTTTATTTATAATAGTAGATTAGATTGATTCAGACATTTTTTCTTCACTACGTGTAGGCCTATATAGTCGATTTCTACTGCGAAACAATACTAGACTTGAGATGCATTAAGGCCAAACTCGCTTTGACATTTTACTTCTTTATCAGCATTAATGGAGATAGAATTATCAATGATTGCTATGTTATATCAATTAACGAATATTAAAAGGGAATATTCACATATATCAACATGGCATGATCCACTGAGGAATAAACGATGGCCATAACACACATTGGTAGACCGCAAGCATCTAGTGAAGGCCTACATAAGAATTTTTGACAGGTGACTTCTTTGTGATGGAGTGACCATTTTGAAGTACTGGCAGTGTAGCAACATATGAATATTTTTAATTTATGTTCAACCTTGTCTTTGTATGTTGATGAACTTCCTATTATTTGAAAATAGCACCATTATAAGCAACCAAGCGAATGGGAACCTCACATTGGGAACCCCAAACTTACAGGACAGCCCAGGATTATATTCCCACAAATGGAACATGTGAAACTCGTATATAATCTATCAAAACAGCCAAATACATGCACTTAAAATTATTTGCAGTAAAAATCGAGCCTTCACGAAAAGCAGCTGACTAAAAATATTGTGGGGACGTTAAGGTCCTTCAGGACTTAAACTAACAGTTAAAATGTCAATAGATACATGTACTCGTATATTGATGAATATTCATGCTTGCTTTTGTGAAACATGTTGTACTTAATCACGATTTTCTACAGCGAGGAATTTAAGTATAGCTCTTTTGAAATGAGTGTGTGTATATTTCATGAGAATGCTTCGCATAACATGTATACATGATGCAATGTAAGCTTAGGTTTGATTTTACTTGATGTAGACTGGTTGCTTAGTGCTATAACAGCGAACGGTAAAAGGTGAATACAAGAAATATCGAAATTTCAAAATAGCGTACTATGCAATGCTCGAGTGTTGTGCAGAACTAAGTACATACTCGTATTAATATTATATCTCAACATTTTAATAAGGCCATTTTTCCTTTAGTCTACATGTATTGTTGTTGAATTTTTATACAAATGTGTCTCCTTTAAGGGAGCAGTAATGCAAAAATTGTACCCTTAAAATAATCCTGTAGCAAAATGAAATAGGATTGACATGGTCAATAACTAGGTTAAGTGAACCAAAAATTCAAGGGGAGTAAAAGATGAAGTTTTAAAAGCACAAGCTGATCAATCACCGATTTGTTATAAAAGCAAAGAAATAAAGACAATGTCGTCATGCTATTAAAAAAAGAAACATTTCGAGATAGAATTGCGTTTACGGTAAGCTACGTTATGGCAGTTTTATGGAAAAAGGTGTCATGTCTCATGAATCATTAAAGAATTAAGAGCGGAATGAGAAGAACCTATGTAGACTGTACGTGTAAGCTGGCAGCAGACGACAAAAACGTTCGAATCAGTAGAGATAGATAAAGAACACTTATCTGCTAATGCAACCAAATGATTCAAGCAAATGTAAATTTGTGAGTCAAATACGTGTGCATTGAACAAGCATCTAGTTAAATTTTCGGTAAAATAATTTCTAGGTGGCAAGTCAGAATCAAGGCTCAATAATGATAGAAAATGGGCTACTACAATTTTAAAGAGCAATAGGCTTATACCGAAGATAGAAAAGAAAAGTCATAAAAGTTACAACACGCAGTCGGTGACTTTCTTCAAGGACTCCCATTCCACATCTCTGGAGTCAAATACGGCCTTCGGATCGTTGAATGATGAGCAGAAGTTCCACTGAAATGGAGATATTGGACAGTAATCATTCTATACGAACAGGAGCAACATATTAATCAGGAGCCTATCCTGTGGGGATTCTGTGGGGATACCCACAGGTTTTTCCGTGAGTATGGGGTGGGGTGGGGATTCAAATATCAATCCCCACGGTAACCCTGTTCAATGCTCTTGTAGAAAGTGTGGTGATACATACATATACAGGTATAACTCCTAGACCACTCTACATTAGATACACATTCACAGTATTCGTAATAAAAATGATCTAAGTTGCCTGAACTCAGTAAGACCTGTCTTGTTAACGGTTCGATTGATGGCTTTGATGCTGAATTTCTTCGCTGCTTAAATGATCCTGTTGAAATAATCGTGGTGGAATCGCGATTAATCAATAAGTTCCATTCTAAAATGAACAAACGTCATGAGACAACCGGAGCTATGCTGCGCAACCTAACGAGCCAGTTTAGACCCTCATTTCATTGCTGCCTTGACAAAGGGTTTGGACCCGAAACGTCGGCTGTGTGTATGCATGTTTTATTCTTAATTATTTAACTTTCTGGAGTTAAAATTACTCGTCAGAGAAATCGGATATTTCTATTGATTAATTATGGTCCTTCCGCCATACGCCATCTCATATATCGATAGCAACCAGGTCACACTTGGGAGGTGATAGTTGAAACAAATCCTGGTCTTCATTCTCACGGATTACTTCTAAAATCAGCCACTGAAGGTAAAGATGGTCTGACAGCTGTTGGGAACTTCAGTTATAGCTGCTCAGTCATCAGGAATAGTTTCAAGATTGCTTCTGTTTTTGGTTCATAGCTGTGCTGGCGCTGCGAATCGTGGTCACACTTGAGAGATGACTATCAGAAAGGTCGCAATGAAGAATAGTCAAGTGACCGAGAAAGTATGGCCTCTGCGATTCGTACTTTTCATTTGTGCCTATAGCTGATGTCGACGTGTTCACTTTTCTATAATCTTGATTGAAATGGTTTAGCAAGTTGTGAAATTTACGCTGTGTTTCTAGAGTGTTCATTTTTTCCAATCTAATTAATGATGTTTCAACCAATAATTGTTTGAATCATATTTTTATTGAAAATAAGCATGATTTAAGCGGCATTGTTCGAAATATGATAGCAATAAAATTAAACAATATACCATTCTATTTTTTGGGTTTACTGACAAACGCACTGAGCAAAGTACATTGAGCTGCTACATTTGCCATTATATTCTACTTCCGATAGTTGTGAGCAATTTAAATGCATTCAATGCACAATATTTTTCCTTTTTTGATTGGCTCATCTTCCTAAGAGAAAAATCTGGAGAAACCAGCAACTTTGTATTAGCTGACAAAAACAAAGGATATTTAATACATTCCTCAAATGCTAAAAATTTGATTTGTCTGCTTCTGACCAATTTACCTACATGTCTTAATTATTTGTCGTATGAAAAGTCAGTGACTTTTACTGTAGATGTCGCGCCTGAGAATATTGTCCGTGCTTTCGGGTGTAAAAATAATCAAAAGTGCCCTTTAGCTTAATAAACAACTATTTGGTTTATTGCTTACTTCTCTGGAACATATGATTCATCATTGCGTATGACCTATATGGGCTTCTATATGGGTTTTATAGCTCTATATGTCATCAATCTGATGATGGCTATAATATTCGCAAAAATAGACTATACATACCTTAGCATCGTCAATCGATCCGTCAATCGTATTTGCTTTATCATATAAAATTAACTCTTACTGTTTAGAGATTGAATAAAATTCTGTTGGACGAATACATAGCTTCGAACCTGATCATATTTTCAAGGGAGCGAGTGTTCCCTTGCCCCGTCTGTGCTTCGACGCCTATGGAAGGCAATGTTTACTATATCCCTTCCTAAATAAGATTTATTAAATATAGTAGGCACATCATGATTCTTTACAAATATGAAACAACTTCAATGTGTCTAGAATAATGTAGCCAAAGGATTACTGCTAACGTAAGGCAAAACTACATGTATGAAGATGTCAGCTGAACTGATGTATTTAATGAAAACAAAATAAAGTGACGAAGTGATAGTATGGAAAGGGTATTGCAGAAAGAGTAGCTTAACCATGAGTCTATCACATACAAAGTTACCAGAACGCTTTCCACCTCAATCTGTCAGCCATGGTTGAAGACAGCGGTAGATCTTTATTTACATTGGTGATTTTTATTGTCCAGGCCCATTTCAATGAAGATTCCAACGGAAGGTAAACTGTGACTCCGTTGGATGCTCCCACAAACCTCAGAGGCTCACTCCATCCCAACAAGCTCATTTTAGTGGTTGCAGCAACTCGGGGAGCTCCAAGAAAGAGCTTCCCTCCGGCTGGCCATTTCAACACAATAGCATACACTGCGTTATTACCCGTCGTATACCACACGTTCTTTGTTACTGTATCATTCTGGTGTGTCCATGGCTTACTCTTGTAGATAGCATCTCCATTGATTCCAAGCCATGTTCCCATCTGACGCAGTCGCTCTTCAAAGATTGGAATGATGCGACCGTCTTTTGTGGGTCCAACATTGACCAAAAGGTTCCCACCACAGCTGACAGTAGAAACCAATTGTGCGAGTAGATCCTCAATGGTCAGGAAGTCTGCAAGCACGGCAGCTCTACGGAATCCCCAAGATCTTCTATCGATTGTCATTGCGTTTTCCCATTTGTGCTTTTGTAAAGTTCCAGGATTGTAGCGATCGTGACATGTATAGTATCCTCCATGTTTGCATGCCGTTCCACCCCATCTGTCATTGGTAACCACAGTATCTTTTACTGGACTATCATTATATAGCCAAGCAAGAAATCCAGTTGAGTTCCAATAAGTATATGAGGCTGCATCTCCATCAGACCAAACGACATCCGGCTTGTAAGTGTTTACCAATTCGTACAGCTCTGGTAATGCTTTGGATCGTGCATAGTTATTAGTTTTAAAACCGTTCGCCCTGTCATTGTTAAATAGTGGATTGAACCACTCATACAATGAATGATAAAGACCAAAATGGATGTCCGTGCGTTTGCGAATGGATGCTGCTAGGTCTCCAACAAGATCTCGCTTAGGTCCTACATCAATGGAGTTCCAGTTAAAAGAGACATCAGTCTTCCAGTTGCAAAACCCTTCGTGATGTTTGCTGGTGAGGACAACATATTTGGCACCAGCAGCTTTGAAAAGATCAGCCCATTGGTCGGGATTGTAGAGCTCCGCGGTAAACATGGGAGCAAAGTCGGCGTATGTAAATCCAGGTTTGTAGTTTTTCTTCATAAAATCGACAACATCTTTATCCTTGGTTTGTCACCAGTACCACCAAAACCATTCAGAACGGAAACTTGGGACTGAGAATACTCCCCAATGAAGAAAAATACCAACCTTGGCCTCATCGTACCAAGAAGGTAGAGGTCGTTTATCGAGTGAATCCCATGTTGGCAAATACTTTTGTGTCTCCTTCCGTAAAAGTGGGCTTCTAGCAACTCCAAACGTTATAGTAGAACAGAAAGTTATTAGTAAGGTGATAGAGGACCTCATTGTGCACGTATAACCACAATCTGCAATATTAGTGCGTCACAATTTTAGATAAGAATAATAGATTCTTCATGGTTTACGATTTTATGATGTCAAGTTTTCTGATGTGATTCCGACTGGTCAAATCATTGCCGACAATTAGAATCATGCATCATGACATGCAATCATTTGCTGACTGACTTGAAATGAAGTTAATCTGAGTACATGCTGGAAATACAAGAACAGGTTTTAGAAGTACCAACTTCCTTAAGTTGCAAGAAGTAATGTCCCTATCGTCGGAGAAAGCTGTGAAATTTTTGTCATATTTTTTCACCAAAATCACAAGTTTCAAATAAATCTTTGGCAGATGACATAGCAGCCAGAACAGATGAATCATTGCCGTTTGAGCAACCTTATCAAGTGACGTGACTCTCAATTCATCAATGGCTGCTTTTAAAACCCTCCTACCTATATCACTCATTGTATATGGTCCCTAGACCCCAAGAAGTTCAATGCACCCCGTAATTGCCTCGCTAATGCGCTCTTTGGTCAGTTTTCCATGCTCAGTTGCTGTTGCCTTCTTTCCAGAAGCTGGAGCTGAGAATTCCAAATGTGTAGACGCTATAAACATGGACTTGTGCCCAAGCCCTTCCCGGTCCAAATTATTAGACAGCAGAGGATATTATCATGATTATATTACCTTCGAATACAGAGTTATTTGATTTCATTTAATTTACTATGTTATTTATCTTTGATTCTTTGGGTCAGTGCGCAATCATATTCAGTCTTCAAATAGTGACATAAACTTGCACCAGCTTTTCTGAAATGACTGAAAAATTGCAGCTGCGTACATTAGTAGCAGCATTTTCTCAAAATCTATTTTTGTCACATTCAAAACTCAATACAGTAATATATCGATTGCTGCGGTAGAGATTCCTACTTTACTGTTGCCATGTTCCTTGTATTGAAAACAACAATGCATTCATCAATACTAACAGTTCTCATCTTATAAAGCAGACAGAATTAAAATAGACAGATCTAAAGACTTATTGTTAGACTTCCTGATTAGCTTAGCATTACACGTATTACAAGAGGCTTCTTTGAAGCGAGAACATTTGCCGGCGAAGTGAAAGATGGCAAGTGATCGAATCCACCTCTACTGGATGAATTCATTTTCCAATTCAATTTAGGGGTCAACTCATTTTTTCGATGACAGTGATGTACACCTACCATATGCTGATTCCTACCATCTACTGATGATAGTTGTCTTTCTGCTCTTGCTGTGTTTTATAAGACATTCGGGAACTCTATTTGAAATTGTTTCGCCTTTTCTTATCGGCCTATCAAGTTTGCAAACCAGCCACGCGTTGACAACTGCAAGCTCTACGGTATATCTAAACACGTACAGGTGACATCTTTTCGATATTAGTTAATGTCGATATTCCTACCGACGAAATTTTTTGTGCCAAGTAGCAATTCTACGCCGCAGAACGGCATGAAAGCTGGCTTTCTTCTTGTCCCACCTTTGTGCTTCAGAAATGTGAGATACTCTTAGATAATATGAATGTAGATGCAATACTTGCACGCAAGGTGTCATTCAACTTTACCGCACGCGGTAATCAAATGTACGGTACGCTTCCAAGGCGGGCTTCTCCGGTCCGAGGGTTGCACCCTAGAAATCGTGCGCAATCGTCTCCTACATTCTTTCATGCTTTGAAACCCCAACGATAGAGCTTGTGCCAATGTAGGCCTATTGTCTGATTCTCGAAAACTTCCCTTTGAAAGTCTGTAGAGTTATTCTTGATTTGAACTTCAGCATCCTCTTTGAGCTGGTCACAGGCAGAAATATCATTTTCATCTTTATGATGAAGAATTCATTCTGAAGTTCTATAAAAGTTAGCTTCATAAAAATTTTAGGTGACTAGAATGGAAATGAACATTGAAATAAACATTGGAATGTCATGACAACAGTGCCTATAGGCGTCGATCCTAAGGGGGCAGAAGGGGCGGTCGCTCCCCCTTAAGAAATTTTCCAGGGTGAGACAATGTTTTCGCCCACCCACCCCCCTTTAGATCATTTCGCCTATCTCAGATCTGCAAATTCTCTACTTTCAGATTAGTTATCCAGATACTGGCGAAATCACTTTGTAGTTTGCAAAGATTGACGATGATTATAATTTCTTTTTTAATACATGTAGAGGCACTTTGATAAAACAGCGTGCGCTATGTCGTATTACGCCGCCAACCAACAAGTATCACATGTTTCAAAAATTTGATTATTTTGCTAGAAATAGGAATTGGTGCTTAGTAATTAGGCAGCTGAAAAAACCAACAACATGTGCATGTTGTCCATTCTAGTCCCACTAACTTAAATAGACCGAGAAGTAGAATTTGTATGACCTTTGTCATTGGTCTATGAAATCTGCCTCGATGAATTTCCTGTGCAAGTAAGCTATGTATAAGACACATAATTTTTCCGATCTATTGTAGCTGAATCAATTTTGCGACTTTCCTAAAGTAGACAATTGAATAATCACTTCAAAATTCTTTTAAAAAATAAGTGTCAGCCCCTTTCTAATTTTCAGCATTTTCAGTGCTTTGCTACTCTCGTTTGTAATTCATGTTCTTCAAATAACGAACTGAAAATGCTGCGCTTGTACACTTCCTGAAATGCGAAAATGAAAATAATTTGTTTTATCAAACTTGGTGATAATTAAAAATCATAAACGAATCATGAAACTTCATCCCATCTACTTTCATTGCTACATTTTTTGATGAAGAAATGAGAAATAAAAAATAATTCTCAATGCCATTTGTCTAGGAAAATAATATTTTCGACGAAACACTAGCGCAATAACTAGCACGATTATGAAATCTGCAATAGCGCTCAGCCCTATGGCTCTGATAGAGGTCACCATTTTCGAATTTATTCTCGTGTGCGGAGTCCCTTTGAATATAATGACTTTTCTGGTACTATAGACTACTGTCTCAGAGTTGCTATTCATTATTCAGTACCTATTTGTTGCGAAAAAATATTCAAAGAAATTTGCCGCGGTGACTATCTAGAATTAAAGATTACACAGAAAGTCAAAAATACAATTTTCTCCTATCTCATTAATCTTTTTAATTAAGTCTTGAAATGAAGAAACTTATTTTCATCAAAAACTTTCTGGGAAACACAAATATCCTTCGTATAATAAGAAAAGTCACCAAGGCTAATTCTTTCCAATTTTGTGAGTTTCGACTGTATCTATTTTCAGAGATTACTTTTCAGAAATTACATTAGAAACTAACATTTATCATAACATACCACTGCTCAAAAACCATAGGAAATGTTACAATTCCATGCAATGTAATTGAATTCTAAATTGATTTTTGAATATTTCAAAGAGATTTGCCGCAGTGACTTTCTGTATCTTTTAATAAAGCCAGAAACTTATCTTCCATGTGTATCAGAGATTACAAGTATTGAATCACATTAAGATCTGGCATTATTTGTAGGAAAAAGGCGATCAAAACCATAATAGTGACACAAATTCAGACAAGGAAATTTATCTTTATAAATGATGTCTAAAATAATGATAGAAAATCATGCTGGTCACTTCTCGTATTTTCCAATAATGCAGACAGAAACCTACTGATGCAACCTCCATTCAATCGATGAAAGTTGGAACGTGCATCTTTTCATCTTAGTTGGAATGTATACCGATGTATACCTCACCAGGTCATATCATGGAATAAGTAAGCTGCAGCGCATCGTTTGTGAGGAAAGTCACGCCGACCGAAAATGTATGCACTTTTCATTTCATTCATTATCATTGCTGAATCTGACCAATATACACATACGGAGATACACAGAAATGCCTGGTCATAATAGAATAGAATAGAAATCCTTACATTTCAAAGAAGCACAAATAGAATCAAATCACGGAAAATAATCACAAGAAGTTAATGAAAAATCGAATTTGTGCATCCATATACATCAAAGTTGACCGCAAAGATATTAATTGTTTAAAAGGGCTAGATGAGAAATAGATGCCTAAATTTGAACCCATTTTAGTACGCTCCTTATCGTGGCAAAAAGCATTACGGCAATGGGGCAAAATTGCTGTTTTGTGGGCTGTACGGTGTGAAATGCGACAAAAAGCGTTGGAAATGGCACATGATGTAAAGCACAATTCACTGATACTATATGATAAGTTTCAAGAATATTCGTTAAGTAGTTTCTCTGAAAAAAATTGTTAAAGATGAGAGCGGTGATACAGCAATTTAGTGCAGTACTATCGATTTGGAAGAAAAAATATTATATGTTGTATCCCTGTGGATAAACAACTACTACTGCTACCAAGAAAATTTCGAATCAAGCGAATAAATGGTGAACCTATGGACGAAACCGACGTCAGAAGAGGCATTGCAATTGAAAGACTAAAAGGAGAGATAAAAATTTTACAAATGAGGGCTGCCAAATGCTTGGATAATGTTATTGAAAATGACCGGGACATTCTGAAAGTCTTACAAAAACATGCGGATGGCAGTTTGTTGACAAAAATGAAAGAAATGTGGACAACTGAATGCAAGAAGGAAGAAGAGTCCTCTTACAACAGATGGAGATATACTGAAGCATGATTACTGGATTACGAAAAAAATTATGGCAACAGTGCTGTGAAAAACAACACAAATACTTTTCATCGAAACAAAAATAGACATCGAAAAACTTATGCATCTGTTTTGAAACAAAATTTGTGTGATACAAATCAATTTAGAAACATATAGAGACTTGAACGTCCTAATTTCAACACAAAACCATTTCAAGGACATCTCAGTAGAATTTCTCCAAGAAGCAATTATGGCAATTATCATCACGTTAAATCCAGCAGAAATTATCATCACGCAAAATTCAACAGAAATTTCTCTTACCAAAACAGAAAAGTGATCAAACACATTCAAGAAATTTTCGAAATACAAATAATCAAAACAATATTCAAACAAATAATCGACAACGACATTACGAGCAACGACATTTTTTAGGAGGAGGCAAGCTACTCCAAAACCGACGAAGGATATGAAAATGAATAAACCAGAAAAATCTATTGATCCGAAAGTAATCAACTTCTCTAACAGAAGTATGACAGAATCGGAAATAAAATTGCTGTCGAAAGGTTTGAAATTTACCCCTACTCCAAATAAAAATCAACAACAATTGAAATCTGACATCAAATGTTATACCAGAAAATTAAGATTAACAGAGTATTTTCACAACAGTGACTTAAATGAAAATGAACCAGAAAGTTTGGTAAGCAATAAATCTTGTTTTACCCCATCTAGTGGTAGAAACCGAACTATAGACTGTGTTTGCAATACTTTGGAAAATCTTAATTTGACTGGAATCACTGATAATCATGGTACCACTCGACCAAATATAATGTATGGAACAATGCGCATTGAAAGCCTTAATATCGGATCAAAACATTGTAATCAAAGAGGCCGATAAGGGAGGAGCAGTTGTAATAATGAGTAAGCAATATCATCAACAAAATATTTTGAAAATGTTAGATGACAATTCCTTCTATGCAAAAATCAATCAAAACCAAGACAATCATATTATGACACAGATAAAAAATCTGATTTTTGGCCAACAATGTGAAAATTTAACTCACAAAGAAATTGGCTATTTGACTAATTTTGAATATATGAGCAGCAACTTTTATGGATTGCCAAAAATTCATAAATCAAAACTTATCAAAGAAGCCATATAAAATCAAAATTCGTCCTACGTATGTTGTGACAATCCAAATGACCTATCTTTTCGTCCTATAGTGGGTGGTCCAAACTCCCCTACTCAATGACTAAGTAATTTTATTGATTTAATTCTCAAACCTATTTGCAATGAAGTTGACAGTTACGTCAGAGATGATCTTGATTTCCTAAATCATCTACCGACGAAAGTTTAGAAAAACTCAAAATTAGTAACACTTGATGTAGTAAATCTATATACGAATATTCCTCATGAATTAGGACTGGAAGCTATAAGTTACTGGATCGATAAATGTCATAACTTACTCGACTCGAGATTTTCGAAAGTATTTATACTAGAAAGTTTGAATCTCATCCTTACGAAAAACACTTTTATATTCAACGATGAATTTTATATGCAGAAGAGAGGAACGGCCATGGGGACTAAAGTCGCCCCAACATACGCAACCTTGACGTTGGGATATTTGGAAGTGAAGTTGAAAATGAAAATGATGGAATTATGGGGTGAGGACTTTGCTGAAAACACTTTGAAATATTGGAAAAGGTATCTAGACGATTGTTTCCTAATTTGGAATCACAACTTGAACCAATTGGATCAATTTTACAATCTATTAAACAGTCTTAACCCCAACATAAAATTTACTATGGAAACAAGTGATGCTGAAATTGCCTTCTTAGATATAAAAGTAATTAAAACGAACGATTGCATCTCAACAGACATATTTTATAAGCCAACAGATACCCATCAATATTCACATTTTCATTCCTTTCACCCACGACATACTAAACGAGCTATACCTTATAATCTAGCACGTCGCATTTGTGTAATTGTTAGCGATCCACAAGTAAGACATGAACGACTTCATGAATTGAACTCTTTTTTAACTAAACAAAAGTATCCCAAAAAACTAATATTAAATGGAATTGATAAGGCCTTGCAATTTGATCGATCTCAACTTTTAACTGAGCAACAAAATTTAAAAGTCAACAATGACAATCAATCTCTTATTCCTTTTGTCATGACAAATAATCCAAAAATCCAAATATTTCCCCAACAATCCATTCTTTGAATTCAATGCTAAAAGAAGATGAACGAACTAAAGACATATTCCAAAACTCAAAATTCATTATAAGTAAACGACAACCAAAAAGTCCCAAGAGAATTTTATGCAGTTCTAAACTATCAACAAACAAAATATTTTTTGTAAAGAAATGTGAAAATCCTAGATGTGGAACTTGTAGTTATTTGAGGGAAGGATCTATGTATAATTTCAATGGAAAGATTTTTACAATAAGACATGATATGTCATGCTCAACACAAAATGTTATCTACGTAATTACATGCCACGGATGCAACCAATATTACATTGGCGAGACTAAAAATACAATAAGGTGCAGAACAAGAATTCACAAACAACAGATTAACAACCCTAATTATAGACAGATAAGTTTAAGTGAACATTTAGATGTATGTGGACGAAAATCTTTTTCTATTTTCCCTTTTTATAAGATGTTTTCTGATTGTGATGTAGAGAGAAAAAACAAAGAAAGATATTTCATAGAATCCTTTGATCCATCACTCAATTCAACCTAATTATCTTACCCTCAACAGAAATCTATAGTGTACATAATCCTATGACTTTGAAGATATGTTCCAAATTTCCATGTTATTTCTAATGACTAACTTTATGATGTATATTTCAAATTTTGTAAATAGCATGTTATCTAAAAATCTCATTGCTTATAAAGCATCTGAAGAAAAGAAAGCGCTTATGCTTATAAGTAAAAGTCGTGTTTTCAATTTTAATTTCATTATATACGAGTATATATATATATATATATATATATATAATTTCGAGGAATTGAATCAATTTCCGTCAAAGTGCTCAACTGTGAAAGGAGCAACGTATACCCAAAGTTAGGAGGAAAAACTCAGAACTCGGTACTCAGAGTTTCATGTTAACACAATTATCAGCCAAAGCTAAGGAACGAATTTTACAAAGTTAAAATATTGAAGTAAATATGTAATCGGAGTAACCGTGACCTTTACAATTTATAGAAATATGCACAGTTACAATAGAAGAATATGCATTCGGTGTTCATCGTGACCTTTACAAAGCAAGACACAAAGAAAGTTAATGTCTTGATAGCAAATACTTATTTCGGTACCTGCATTTGGAGACAAGTTCATTCCGCTTGTTGAGTAGGTTATCACCGTCGTTATTTTGGACCACGTCGGTGATAACCTACTCAACAAGCGGAATGAACTTGTCTCCAAATGCAGGTACCGAAATAAGTATTTGCTATCAAGACATTAACTTTCTTTGTGTCTTGCTTTGTAAAGGTCACGATAAACACCGAATGCATATTCTTCTATTGTAACTGTGCATATTTCTTTAAATTGTAAAGGTCACGGTTACTCCGATTACATATTTACTTCAATATTTTAACTTTGTAAAATTCGTCCCTTAGCTTTTGCTGATAATTGTGTTAACATGAAACTCTGAGTACCGAGTTCTGAGTTTTTCCTCCTAACTTTGGGTATATATATATTCATCATTGTGTACTTTAAAAAAATATAGCGGCAGTTTCAAGTCACTACTATTCCAAATAACACCAAGCATCTTGTGACATTCCACAAGTTCAACATCAAATTTGGTAAGCAAGTTAGAGTCTTTTAACAACAATATTCTTTGTTTTCTTCTGATTCACGACCGTGTTTCATATTACTTGCCCATAACATTACATTATTGTGCTCTTCCAAAACATGTTCATTAGTATCACTAAGAGAGACAAGTCTTAGTTTAGGATTACATGGCTTTAAGACTTGAAACTGTAGCAATGTTGGCGTATTTCCAAGAATATGGGAAATAAACTTCTACAATACATAAGTTAAATTAATGCGTAAGATGGAAGTATAGTTCTTCTGATGCTTCTCCATATAACATTGTAAGAAACAAATCAGAACCAGCTGCCTTGACAATGCTCAATTTTGTCAAACTTTCTTTCACTTCATCGATGATAACCAACATGTCCCAATCATTCTGTAAATGGCGTCTTTCAGATGAACTGTGCTCGTCGATATTTCGATATCTATGTACTGTTACTTGCAGATGTTGGTATGTTTGTATGTAGCTTTCTTGCTAAACTTTGTTCTCAAATAATAGTCATTGACTGAAGTTTTCAATGTTGGTGAACGCAGATATGAAGCGTAGATTTGAGAGGGACTTCTGAGAGAAGATTACTGTTTCAGAAAAGAGTAGCATATGGTTCAAACTGACTTCGTCTAACTTAGGAAAAAAGGAAAAACATCCATAAGTACTGCTAAATCGTATAGATATTATAGACCAACACATTTTCTGACATACAGATGTATGATAATAATTATGTATTGAACATTTCAATCACTTAGTTACTTAGTTACCAAAATTACATACAATTTGAAACTAACATCTGATACGAGATTCTCGTATGTTTACAGAGATCTGATATATTTTTCATACCAAATCTCATTTACCTTCGTATGTGATTGGTATGTAGCGATACGAACTATTCTATCTGTGATTGGATGTTTTACACTGAAATACGAATTGTTGGTATGTTTTATATACGAGACCCGATGCAAATTCATCCTTATTCGTATGCATCTGGTATCCATTTGGTATGTGCAGCTTTAAGTTACATAGCAAAAAATGTATGTATTACATACTACTGTCAAATAATTTTTTTCAGTAATACCAGTCGCGAATATTTTTTGTTTGATAGAGTGATATTTGACTAGATTAGAGTTGTTGTGAATTATATGCCCGCGAGATTGTCGTTGTTACTACTTGTCTAGCAACATTAACAGGACTTTAGTTAGCTCTACTTTATGAGCCAAGTTGATTAACGTCAATTCATTCAAACGATATCTTTAGTGCAATCATGTTGACTTATATATCTCAAACATGACTATTTTTGCGTTTAATGAATTATAATGTGTTGTTATTTCAGATTGATAATATGCCTTATTTCAAAATTACATGCACAATTGTTGATGGTTGAAATCTTATTGATTATTCATGAAATGCCTTAGACTTACGTGTATTAAAATCGAATTCAGTATTGAAAGAATGACTCTTGAATGTCATTATCTCAATACTTGAAGAACAGTAGTAACATTAGTGTGATCTTTATTGACAAAAGTCCTGAAATCAAGATACTTTGGAGATGATTGATGATTTCTTTTAACATTGTGCTAGTATGGCTTTAGTATGTAAAGCATACCACATTTGAAATAACATACGAAAAGCATACAAATATATACCAAGAGAATACAGAAATATACCAAAAAAATATTTTGGTATGCATCCTTCGTATGTGATTGGTATTGAGCGATTTACAGTGCACAATAACGGCACATAAATCGCACGCATTTTCACTTAGATGCACCTGGCAACGTCTGTATCATTGGGTTAGAATCAGTCACATGGGTAAATCGAAGGTTTTAATTGGTTCTTCATGCCCCAACTTAGTTCCCTCGGATGTGCCGCGACCTTGAGTCAATTTCCATTCTAGCGAACTTCAGATAAACAGTTTATTTCTATGAATATCAACAAGCAACTTTTCTAGCATAGAATAATTGAAGTAACTATTGGACTACCAAATAATTCAAGTAACTATTGGACAATATCATCATGGTGAGTGCAAAGTAATCGAGGTGATAGCAAGTGAATGACGTAATATCCCCGCCTGCGAAGTTGTGCATGACCATATCTCGATCAGCATTGTATCAAAATGTTTACTTTACAACGAACCGGTCGTTCGGTGAAAACGATACCATACCGTATTTATTGCTATCATTAGAACTTGTGACAGCACTGTGATCGTGGATGCGCAAAAATGAAGTATTCTATTATCTGTCTAGAGGTGTTTCTCTGTTTTTCACTAATGTCGGGAGTTTCTCATTCATGGCCTTCAGAGCAACAGAGGTACCTACCAACATGGGATTCCCTTGACAAAAGACCTCTGCCATCCTGGTACGATGAGGCCAAGGTTGGAATATTTCTGCACTGGGGAGTATACTCAGTTCCCAGCTTTCGGTCAGCGTGGTTCTGGTGGTTCTGGAAGGTCACCGAGGAAAGTGATGTCGTCGATTTTATGAAGAAAAACTACAAGCCTGGTTTTACATACGCCGACTTTGCTCCCATGTTTACTGCTGAGCTCTACAATCCTGATCAATGGGCTGATCTTTTCAAAGCTGCCGGTGCCAAATATGTTGTCCTCACCAGCAAGCATCACGAAGGCTTTTGTAACTGGAAAACAAATGTCTCTTTCAACTGGAACTCCGTTGATGTAGGACCTAAAAGGGATCTTGTAGCAGATCTAGCAACGTCCATTCGTAAACGCACAGACATCCATTTTGGGCTCTATCATTCACTATTTGAATGGTTCAATCCGATGTATAATAACGACAAGGCGAACGGCTTCAAAACAAATGACTTTGTCCGATCTAAAACAATGCCTGAGTTATACGAATTGGTGAACAATTACAAGCCGGATGTTGTTTGGTCTGACGGAGATGTCGGCCCATATACTTATTGGAACTCAACTGGATTTCTTTCTTGGCTATACAACGATAGCCCGGTGAAAGATACTGTGGTTACCAATGACAGATGGGGTGGAACGGCATGCAAACATGGAGGATACTATACATGTGCAGATCGCTACAATCCTGGAACTTTACAAAAGCACAAATGGGAAAACGCAATGACAATTGACAAGCTAGCTTGGGAACATCGGCGAGAGGCTGTACTGTCTGACTTTCTCACTATTGAAGAGTTGCTTGCGCAATTGGTTTCCACAATCAGTTGTGGTGGAAATATTCTGGTCGATGTTGGACCCACAAAAGACGGTCGCATCATTCCAATCTTTGAAGAGCGACTACGTCAGATGGGAACATGGCTTAGAATCAATGGAGAGGCGATCTACAAGAGTAAGCCATGGACACACCAGAATGATACTGCAACAAAACACGTTTGGTATACGACAGGCAATGACGCAGTGTACGCCATTGTGTTGAAATGGCCAGCCGGAGGAAAGATCTTTCTTGGAGCTCCCCGAGTTACAGCAACCACTAAAATGAGCTTGTTGGGATGGAGTGCGCCTCTGCCTTTTGTGGGAGCATCCAACGGAGTCACAGTTTACCTACCGCTAGAATCTTCATTGAAATGGGCCTGGACAATTAAAATTATGATGTAGACATTTTCTGGAATCTATAAGATTGTTGCAACCTGAATTTAAGACTTCAATTGCAGTCAATGAATGCAGTAGTTGAATTTTATCATGATTTTATGGCATAGTCCAAGAAATACAAAATTTGCATCATAAGCAAAATTGCACTCTTGTGTTACAAAATAGAGATTTCTTGAGAATAGATAGAAAATTTGTGTGGAGCTAGCTCAATATTTGCTTTCTAATAATGGAGAGCAAGTTTCTATCGGTATAAGGATCAGAAACAAAGAGCATCACTTTAATTTTACAATAACGTAGATGAACGGGGATACATCAATACGGATGGGAGATTAAATGAAATACTGCAAGCTATAATTTTACCTGCAAAAGTCAATCAAGCAAATGTCATTGAAAAATTTAGCAAATATTGTCATTGGACAGTGTTCCTCTCTATCACATGTTTTATCATGAGTGAAGCGCTATCGATTTTATATTTGTCGAACTGTGCAAAACTGTCTTTTTACTCCAAATGTTTCATCTTATTGTCACCTTACGATTTACAGTGACATTATTGCCTATTTCTCAAGGGACTTGGGTTCACTAGGATTTTGCAAATACGAATTACCTGAACAAGTAGTTTAAAAGTCAATTGTTGATTCCAGCATCTCAAAGTTCCAGGCAAGCAATGATCCTCTGAATAGAAGTTGCAGCAACTTCATCGCATATTACTAATTTCATCCACTTGTTGATTTATTAGCACATCATTGATGTTCTTCCATTATTTCTATCGCATGCGTTCTAAATTTAAGCAGCTAAATTAAGTAGCTGATGTAAGCCACATAAGTGTCCTACTTTGCGTCGCATTGGAATAAGCCAGTAAAATGATAGTAAGCAATAGCTGGTATAAAGTAAGTGAAGAATGGCGTTCCAACTATCAGATGAAGCAAGCAGCAAATCAAACTCTCAATGTAAGCAAATTCTTCAAAAGTTCCTTCGCGTCCTATCTCCATTTTGTGGCCATTTTGAAAATGTCGGACTTCGTTTTCAATTATAAATCTTCAAGCTCTTGTTCAAATGGTTTGAGGTGTCTGCATGCATCCATACTTTGGATTATGAAAAGTGTTGTTAATCATGACCAACTTGTGTATGTCTCAATTGAACGAGCAATGCGTCACCGGTTTTTCTTTCATCTGGTGCAACCATGGATAGCAAGTTGGCGACTTTTGTAGAAGAGCATCTCGCACCATTCACATAGTCTACCTGATGTAAAGATAAGTGGCAAATGTTCCATTTTATAATTTCCAACCACTAGACATCTTTTTTCGATTATTTCAGCAATCTCTTACAGATATTCAGGACATCGTGCATAAACATTTACCAGCGATGTCATGGAAATGAGCGGATCACATTACCTCACATCAGAGCTACTCGGAGGATGAATTCCTCCATCATCTCATGTCCTCATCTCTTTAGTGAATCAATTAACTTACGCAAGCAAATACGTTCCTTTGATCCTTTGAGCTACGAACTTACTCCTCTCATAAGCAGTGATTTCCTTCTAATACCGTCACCATTAAATTTCCCATGCTTATCACCTACCGTTATATTGTTATACCGTTATATACCGTGTTATTATTATCACCTGTATATACTTCACCTACCGTTTTGCTGCTAATTCTACTGCATGTCCATGTCTACCTCGATTATCATGGGAGGTGCGAGAATTAAATTGTTGTTTTGCGCCAATTCATTCATCTATTCTTAATAGCAGCAAATACAAACATATCAGTGTGATCGCACAATTAATCGTGCCATCGATAAGATAGCGATCATGAATTTCATGCTCGATTAATCGATTAGTCGTTGATGTGGCTGGAAACCTCCAAAATGTATGATTACTTCCCGTTCGCATGTAAGCACATGCAACCACTATGTAGCAGTGATGGGCAACGCGTGGCCCGCGGGCCGCTTGGTGGTTCGCCGACCCATGTATAGATAGTAATAATAGTAATATCTGTATTTCATCAAAGAAATACGAGTACAAGGCCCAAATCGAGGGCAAGACAACGACAAAACTGTTTTAACAAAATTTAAATTATGCTTGTAGTACAGTACAGTTGTACTCAACCGTTCAGTAAATTTCACATTCATGTATATAGAAAAAAATTACCAGATGTCAAGCTTCTGAAACATTTCATGAACAGCCCTCTTAAAAACATTTACTGACGGAGAATCAATTTCAGTGTCAGTCAGCATATTCCAGTATTTGGAGATATACACTGCGAAGAAAAATGGTCTATACTGATGAAAATGACGCTTATGGACTATCACCTCGAGTTTTGGGTTCATTTGAAATTTCAAAGAAGTCATGAACATTGAAATTAATGTGATTATGAACAATTAATGTAAAGAAAAATGAGATGACATTGTAATCTTTGAGCCTCAAGGGATAACAGATCCAGAGTTCTGAGTCTCTCGCGATATGACAAATGCTTCGTATGCCAGTAGACATGCGCCTTTGTACACTCTCGATAAGTTTGATGTTTTTTTCTTGGTCGGGATTCCATAATGTATTGCCATACTTTATTATGCTGCGAACATGAAGCTTGTATAACAAAACTAGCATTGGTTTTCAAATAACTAAATGTAAGCCGCCCCACTGTTTTCGTGAGCGATTTACAATACTGTTGATATGATTGTCAAACGAAAGATCATTCATCATTAAAATTCCGAGGTCCTTATAAGACACAAACGGAACATTCATCCCAGATAATATATAGGACTCCATGCTTTCAGAATTCCCTAGCTGCATAATAGCACATTTTCGTTGATTGAGAACCATTCTATTTTCTTGATTTCATTCTTCCATTGTTTGGGTGTCACTTTGTTAAGGTTTTAGGGTGGAAGCAGTCGGTCGAATGCATGCAAGTTTTACCGCATATTTGATAACTTTTGAAAACATTTATTATACTCTCCTCGAAATCATTCATGCATAATACAAATAGTGTAGGACTCAGTACTGAGCCCTGGATAGCACCACTCCGCATGCAACGCAAGGAGGATTTGAAACCATCAAAAAGTACTATTTGCTCGCGATCTGTGAAATAATTGATTAGCCAATTCACCAGTCGATTATCAAAACCATAATACCGCAATTTAGAGATCAAATGCTCATGTGGAACTCTTTCGAACGCTTTACTGTAATCTAGAAACATGATATCAACCGTATTCCGCATGTCAACGCTTTTGGCAATGAACTCATAGAAGTCCAGATTTGCTGTTTCGGTTGATCTTTTAGATACGAAGCCGTGTTGTGAAGAAGACAGTATGCTGTTGGCGAAACAATAGTCAGTAATAGCTTGCCTAAGGATTCTTTCCATAATGCGGCAGCAAACACTTGAGATTGTAATCGGTCTGTAGTTCTGAATATAATTATTTACACCTGTTTTAAAGACAGAAGTGTTCACGACAGTTCTCCACCCATTGGAATAGCACCAGACTCAAATGACACTTTAAAAATTCTTGATAATAATGGTGATACTTGAAGGACACATTTATTCATCATTAAGTAAGATAATCCGTCTTTATCCATGCTGGTTGAATTGAGAAGCTTGGAAATCACATCAAACATAGCATCAAGTAAGAAGACAGGATTTAGCATGTCACTGTCACAACTCATCAGTTACGCACATGCATCCCCGTACTTTAGACGCTTCTTCTTCTCAGCCAGGACGCCAATTTTCCTGATCCTTGCCTTGAAACTTGAAGGTTGCTGGTAGCCAGGGTGTCGACGCAAGCGAAGTCCCACACAAGTTGCTTGCCTTTATTCCAAGGTCCCAGGGTTGCTCCATCAGGTCTTTTGCCATCGGCTCGAGATAGGCCTGGCGGCTCAAGGATGGAGGTAAGCCTACCGAGACCAGCGCTCTTCGTAGCAAGTCATTTACCTCTGCATGACGCGCAGAGCGACCTCGGTTGAAGCGGCAGCTCAGTCCATGGGTCCCTGAACTATCGACCTGGGATCCACATTTGCAAGTATATGGGAGGCAAATATGAGCACCGAGTTGCAGAGAGATAGCAATTCTTAGCTGCTTGTTATCCAACTTCAGACCAAGACTTGGAAGGGGGAGTACATTAAGCCAAGCACCAGAGTCTTTAGATGAGACAGACAGGAGCCTACCTTTGGTCACAAGGGATAAGTCCCAATTCCTCTGTAGAGTGGCTGTGTGGTCTGACAGCATCGATGTGAAAGGACACTTAGCTTCCCAAATAGAAAGGGCTCTTAGAAGGTCATGGTCACTATGGAAACCAGGGAAGACATCCGAAACAGTCCTAGCTACGCCCATAGATGATGTGATGAATGCTGGCAGGGACAGATCGGCTGCCTTCCTCGTTCCAAGACCACCGAACTCCACTGAGAGACAGTAATGGGAAGAAGACCGTTCCAGGACACCGAAAAATTCAAAAAAATTGGTATTTTTAAAAACGACTAAATTCATGAATTTTAACCCTTTTTCAGGTTTTTAAGACCTAAATTCATAAATTTAGTCCATTTAAAAAGTACCATTTTTTGAAAAATTGGTATTTTTAAAAAGCCTAAATTTAAGAATTTTGGTCATTTTTTAGGTTATGAAGACCTAAATTCATAAATTTAGGCGTTTTTAAAAATACCCAATTTTTCAAATTTTTCAAAATCTCAAATTTGAGAATTACAATTTTTACCTTGAAAATCATGACCGTTCCAGGACACCGAAAAATCAGAAAAGTTAAGAATCTCAAATTTAAGATTATGAAATTTTTCTCCTTAAAATCATGACCGTTCCAGGACACAACATCAAAAAAATTGGTATTTTTAAAAACGTCCAATTTCATGAATTTTATCCATTTTTCATGTTTTTAAAATATGAGATATCTAAAATTATGTGTCTAAAAATATTTCTTTAAAAATGGAAGAAACAAAAGTGGAAGGAACCTCGAGAATATTTCCTTCGTTATCACAATTAAAAACAAGTGAAATGGACATTGAAAAAATGAATAAAGAAAAACACAAGGATAGAGTTAGGTATATGAAAGATAAGCAATCTCAATTATTATTAAGATTAGAGGATCATGATAAATTAAGAAAGAGATGGTCTAAAGTTAAGAATGTAACACAAGGAATTGGAATCTCTATAACAGTAAGTTTAGGGGTATTCACAATTATAATAACTTCAAGTGTTTTAGTAATTCCAGTAGTTGCTACAGCTTTAACAGGTATGGGTGTTTTTGCAACTTCACTTGTTACAATGTTAGATAAATCTTTAATAACTAAGAAACGAAAATCATTAAAAACTAAGCATTTACATATTAAAGAAGTCTATGACAAATTACATTATACTTTCAAAGAGTATGTGATGATAATGTTATTACGTTAGATGAGATTGAAAAATTTGATCAAATAGCTAATGAAGTAAATCAAATATCATTTCAACTACAGTCAGAAAAAGTTGATGACAAGAATAAACAGGATGGCAAAATTTCTAGCGATGGTAAAATTTCTAATGAAGAAAATGATAAAATTTTTTTAGAAGAGCTAAAAACTTTAAGCGAAAATTTAAGCAAAGCTTTATTAAACAAAACTTAAAACAAAAAGATGTCAGACAACAAAGCAATAAAAAAATAATTTCTTCAGTAAAATTTTTTTGTTGTATTCCAATGTTACAACAAAATTCAAATATTATATTTTAAAAATGGATAAAATTAGAGCTGATAATTTTAAAGGAATAAAACAATTAGAAGAGTTAATAAAAGAAAGAAATACTATGAAAGAAAATCATCTTCAGCATAGAATGATAAAAGCTGGTATTCAATCTGATATGTTTGAAAAAATGCAGCAAACCGAACAAGTAAAAACTGATTTTGAAAAAACTATGAAACCATTAAAAACTCTTGAAAAAGAACTTACAAATAATGATAAACAAATTAATATAACAGATCCAGAACACAAAACTATATTAGATGACTATGGATTACTAGAATCAAACATTAATAAGAAATTACCAAAATCTATGCAATTTGAACATTCTATTTCATTTATAGATGGAAAAACAATACCTAGATTTTATCTCGCACAAAAAGAAATATTTCCACAACCTTTTCGAGGTTTAATTTTTTCACCAGATAAATCCCCTTTTAGTTTGGATAGAAATTTTGTTGATCTTAAGGGTTGAATACTTTCATTTGTTTTTGGGGAGCACTACTATCTTACAACCACAACCCACTCACCCCCCCAACCCATGGAATGGGGGGCGGCTGGTTGGAAGCTAGGGGGGGGGAGTCATTGCGGGGCCGGTTAGACGGGAGTCGGGGTGGAGGGGCGCAGCGGGGGTGGGGGGGCGGGGATGCGGGGATGGAGGCGAGGGGCGGGGTGGCGGGGGGGGGTGGGAAGATGGAAGCAAGGAAATAGTTGGGGTGGACAGGCGCACCGAGGGGTAGGGGGGGGAGGAAGCTGCGGGGGGGGGGAAGGGCGTGGCGGGAGGGTAGGGGGGGCGCGGTAGCTTCAGGATGAGGGGGGGGGGGAGGGGGGGACGGGGGCCGGAGGCGGGGGGGGCGGAGAGGGTATGCAGGGCGGGGGGGGGGCCCGGTCGTGGGAGACGTGCGTGAAGGAGCATCGGGGTTCGGGAGTGAAGGGAGAGGGGGGGCTGTGGGGTGTGGGGGTGGGGGAGCGGGAGGGGGGAGTGGGGGTGGGGGAGTGGAGGGGGGGGAAGCTAGGGCGGGAAGGTGGGCGCCTGGTCGGGGGCAGCGGGAGCCCCTGTAGGGTGGGGGATGGACCACCCGGGAGGCTGGGGGGGGGCGGGCGGTGGGGGGGTAGAACTGGGAGGAGGGGGTGAAGGGGGGCGAGCACGGGAGAGAGTGAGGAGCTGGCCAAGACACCGGGGGGAGCGGACGGTAGCTGGGTTGCGGGGCTGGGGACGTGCACAAACCCCTCGAGGGGGAGGGGGGGGGAGTAGCAGGGAGTGAGGGGCACAGGGGGGGGGTGGGGAGTTAAGGACAGACGGGGTGAGGGAGTGGGAGAGGCGGGTGCTGGGGGTTACTCAGGGATAGATCCTTGGGTAAGCACAGGGAGCGGGGGTAGGGGGAGGGGGGGGAGGGGGCCGAGGAGGTGGCGGAGCAAGAAGGAGCGCAAAGGGAAACTCCGGGGATGGCGGAGTGGGTTGGACGAGGCGGGGAGATTGCTAGTGGGGGAGCTACGGGTAGGAGGCCGCTGTGGAGGAAGGGGCCGCCCGCCGCGGCGGGGGGGGGTGGGAGGGGATGGTGTGGGAGGGGGGGGGAGGGGTCCGGGGGTATGAGGCTCGGTGAGGGTGGGTGTCAGCTCCGGGGCATGGGGCGACGGCGGAGGGAGGGAGGGAGAGGGGGGGAACACGCGGGAGGGGCGGGTACGGGGTTGGTGTATCCCGGGGGGGTGGTGCCAGACGGTGGAGCCGGGAATTCGGCGCGAGTATCACGCCAGGCGGCGGGGGAGTGGGGGGGTCAGGGAGTGGGAGGAGGTGCCGGGGCTGGTGGTGGGAGGAGGGGGGGGGGAGGAGCGACAGGGGAGCGGGCGGGGGGAGAGCTACACTCACGCGGAGTGCGGAATGGGGGGGAGGGGAGGCAGGGGTCGGAGTGAGGGGCCGAGGACGGCAGGTGGGTGCGGTGGGGGGTCCGGGGGAGGAGGGGGGAGGCCGAGGTCCGGGGGGCCCGACGGGAGAGTACCTACGGGCATCCAGAGCCGTAGGGGGCACAGGCGTGAGAGGATAGGGGGACCGGGAGTGGGGATGTGTGCGGAGAGGGGGGGCGAGGAGTGGGGGGCCGGGGGGGAGTGTGCGGCGGGAATGGGGAGGGTGCTGAAACCCGAAGGGGAGCGAGGGGGGGCGGGCTCGTGGAGGTGAGGGACCCGGAGGAGTGCGGGGGGTGGGGGGAGGGAGGGTGGGAAAAGTGGCCGGCGTTCTCCAGAGGAGTGGCAGATGAATGGGCCTCCGGGCTGGGGGGCGGGGGGGAGGGAGGGTCCGGGGGCCCGGGAGGGCGGGGGGGGACAAGGGTCGGGAGTGAGAGGGGGAGAGAATGAGGAGGTGGGGGGGAGACCTGAAGGGCGTGGGGAGGGAGGGGCGGCAGGCCGGCCGGAGGTGGGTGTGCCAGGGGGAGCCTAGCGAACCCCACAAACGGGCAGGGCGAGTGGGGCGGTGCCGTCCCTCCAAGAAGGGTGGTGGGGGAGGGAGAGGGTGGACTGTGCGTGCGAGGCTCTGGCCGGCGTGTGTGGGGGGCGTGGCCAGAGGGGGGGGGG